>MU732103.1:45566-88023 GCA_026770625.1 Nicotiana glauca
TTAAGTTAGGGAATCTTGCAGTAACAGAATAGGAAGCCCCTAGAAGCTTCTAGTGTGGGGTTTTGATTTCAATTTCTTGTTTTGGGAAGTGTAAATTGGGTAGCAAGTGAGAAAGTGAGGGACTAATTGGCAAAAAATAAAATTAAGGGGGGTTTGGGGGGGGGGCTAAAGTGCAAAATAAAATTTACAGAGATGACCTACTTACTTGCCTATAAGGGCATTACTTCCTTGCCTTAGAAGTCAGATTTTAGAGCCCCTATATAGAGCTAAGAGATTTGAAGAGTTGAAAATACAGAGAAAAGAATCCTAGGAGCTAAGAGATCCTGAAAATCCAGAAAAAATAACTGTAAAACTTTGTAGCAGATACTGTTCCATTATGTTTTTGGTAATTCGAAATCCTTACCCTTGATTCAAATTTTGATTGCTTAAACATTAAAATGGCCTGAAGTTTAGTCATTGAGGCTGGGTTTTGGTGTTTGCTTGGTTAAGTAGGTGTTTGAAATTGGATTTTGGTTTGTTGAACTGCACTCTCTAGATTTTGAGCTTTTTGGGTTTAATTTTTCACTGGATTAGAGGTTTATTCTGTTGTTTTGCTACTGTTGCTGCTTCTAATCACTTCTATCTCATTTCCTTGTTGGTTTTACTGTTGTTACTAGGTATTACTCACCCCTTTTGATATGAGAAATGGAAGAATGCAAGCTACTTGAATTGGGCTGCAGTTTTGTGTTTTCTAAAGCCCTGCCTAGTAGATCGTTAAAACTCATTATGCTCTAATTAGTTTAGTTTCTTTTTAATATGTTGGATCTTTCTTGCCACAATTTTGAGTTTAATATATGATAATGTTTAATAATAGACTTAGCCAATTAGTTTAGATAAGACTAAAGTCGATTGTTTGTATGAATGGACGTTTAAGGGACTGCATCAAAGGATCGGATTTTTTTTTGACCGCATTGAATCCAATGATATTAGTTTTGTTTAAATTTGCTACAATGTCGAGCATTGGGTAGGAAGTCAAAATGTGGAAGTTATGCATATCAGTGTTTGTGATATGAAGCCATCCGTTTATTGAATTGTTAGTTAGCTAATTGTTATTTACCATTTGGACTGACTTACAGAAATGAGTCCAATTAATTTGTAAAGGCAGAATTCTTGGGCTGGTCTCCTGAGCCCAATAACTCAAAGGGTCACTGTTGGATTTTTCATGTCGTAGGCCTGATTTAAAATGCACGTTAAAATGAAGTTAGAACTTTAGTTAGTTAATTTGTGTCAAATGTTTTGAATCATAGCCTAAATTTGTCAATTGGATATCATGCTTGTGTGTTAATGTTAATTGTTTTTGCATTGTGGGTCTTGGGGGTGGACCATCGGGATTATAAGAATTGGGCCAAATACTGGCTTATGTTGAATAACAGTCGATCTCAATCATACATCCTAATGAGACGTTGTTTCTTTCATCAATTTGGGCTCACTTGAGCCCAGGTCTGGAGGCTTTTATGGATTATCCCGTATGTTTGTTTTATCATACATGACCCTTTTCTTTTAGATATGGTCATCTCCATTGAGAATTTTGATTCAAAGTGAGTTTGGTAATTTTACAATTGCAATAAGCCGATTTGCAGTTAAGTTGAGACACTTGCTTCCAGATAAATTTGAAATTCCCTTTAGTCTTTTAATTAATTAGTCCCATTAATTAGTGAAGGTGATCCATTTTAGATAACACAAGTAGTTTATGGCTCCCCGAGCTTTAGTTTAAGTCCCTCTTTTAAAATAAAGTTGAGGTGCGCCGCGCCGCGCCGAATAAAATCACAAATTGCATGGCCCTCTTTAATTATATCTTTAAAATCTTTAGAACTCGGGACGTGCCATTTAGCGAATTTTCATAGACTCCCGCAAAGTTATCAACGTGTTAGTTGCTTTAGGCGCGTCATTTAATAATATTACCTTCTTAAACTCGGGTGTGCATTTCATGTGACCCAAATCCAAATCCAAAAATGTTGAATAAAATATGTTTCGGATTGCGGGTGCATTTCATGTGACGCAATCCAAAGACTCGTTTTAAATGACGTTCAATCTTCCTTAAAAAATTAATTAAAAGTGGTAAATAATTTAAAAGTGCACTATAGGTTGAACATGTATTAAAATCAGGTAATAGGCCAATTATAAAAGTTTAAGCGATCGTGCTAGAACCACGGAATCCGGGGGTGCCTAACACCTTCCCCCGGGTTAACGGAATTCCTTAGTCAGAATTTCTGATTCGCAGACTTCACAAGGAAAGTCAAAATTTTCCTTGATTTGGGATTGAAAACAAACCGATGACTTGGGACACCCAAATAAACTATTCCAAGTGGCGACTCTAATAATTAAATAATCACATTTCGAATAATGTCACTTAAAGTGGAAAAACTGCCTTATACACTATCCTTCCTGGGGTGGTGTGTAAAAAAGGAGGTGTGACAGCTCTGGCGACTTTGCTGGGGACATGAACCCAGAATTTCGGTTCAGGGTTCAAGAATTCAAGCTTAGAGTAGCTGTTATGATTGGCTTTATCTGTTATCTGATTTTCCTACATGTTTCATGCTAAATGTGCTAAATGCTTTACCGCTTTGATATTTGTTGAATTGTATATATAAACTGCTCCGAAACCCTTCCTCTCTCTGAGTCTTCTACATCATGGAGAAGGATTCACTTCGTGTGACTTCTCTTCTATTCAGTGTCTTATCCTATTTTAGAACAAGGTTCGGACAAGTTTCTAAGCCGGTGAAGCTTCTGTATTCCCGGTACACTGCCTCCACTCGGCTTGAGTTGTCTGCTCGGGTAAGCCAGGTCTAGCACAATAAACTCAGGTTTTAAACCTAGTATAACAAAGCCTCGTGCTGGATCCCTAGTAGGAACGTTTGTTTGCATCACATGAATTTGACGTAGGGGACTCAACACAGGGGATGGGTTCATCTAGGACAGGTGACCTGAAATGAAAAGACCATCCTGATGCATCTTACTTGCTACTTGTGCACTTATTCACTCGGATTTGCATGTTGATCGGCTTGTAAATAATGGGAGAGAGTTAAAAAGAGAATAGCAATGTTAGTGTTAAGTGAGGGTAATCACCTGTATTGAAAAACCAATACCCAATTAGTACTGAAACTCTGTCGGATTTTTGAGAAAATAAAAGAAAAAGAAAGGTTTTTGTTTTCAAAAATAGTTTGTTTTGTCAAAACTGCTCGAACTACGCAAGTTTGATTCCCACCGGATGTGGGATACGTAGTCAACCCTCATCGGGTCGAACTTCCCTTTTTACAAAAATAGCCCAAAAACAGCAATTTTTTTAGTTTTTGTCCCAAATAAGTCAGATGATGCCATTCTTATCTAAAATAAGCTGAATGTCCCTAAAAGGGCACCAAAAGGCTATTTTTGCAAGAACAACCACATTGGATCATTTTTAACGGTTAGCGGGCACAACCTTAAAATCTTCTTTCCCGAAGTGCTAAAAGGCCGTATCCGCAAAGCCGGGGTTTTGTTTTTGAAATGAAAATTTTGAAAAAAAAGTGATGTTTCTTTTTCTTCTTTTAGGTTAAAATAAATCTTTAAATCACCTTAATAAATGTGCAGGATGAGCACGAATGAAATTGAACCCTTCACAGTCCTTAAGGAGATCCCCTTGAAGCTCCATATGTGGTGGAATGATCTAGAAAATGGCAGTAGAGAAACAATGGTAAAAATTCTGGGAGGCCTCGTCGAACTATTGAACGTCAAGCCAAGGTTGAACATAATTGAAACTTTAATACCTTTCTGGGACCCGACTCGCAATGTGTTCTGTTTCTCTGACTTTGAGCTCACACCCACATTGGAGGAAGTTGCGGATTATGCGGGCCTTTATGGGAATCTTAGAAGCCAATATCTGTTGGCACCAAGACCGGTATCTCCCAATAGGTTCTTGGACTAGCTGAGTATTAGTCGGGATGTTCAGGACGAAAATCTATCAGAAGGGTATTTCACACTCCATTTCTTGTACCATCAATATGGCAACCCCCGAGGTTTTGAAGAGGCAAACACTGGTTTAACCCATACCGAACACAATGACAAATGGGAGGCAAGGCGAGGTTTAGCTTTCATGGTAGACTTCTTGGGAGTTGTGGCCTGTCCACGAAAAGATGGGAATATAGAGATAGGTCTTGTGGGAACGATCGACGTTGCAATCAAGAAATCTAACAACACTGTGGTTCCTCTGATCGTATCTAAAACCTATCGAGCATTAACTATCTGTCGGGAAGGGGGAAAGTACTTCTAGGGTTGCAATTTATTACTACAGTTATGGATGCAAGAACACCTATGTCACCGGGTTGATACCTGAATTATGGTTTGACCGGGTTGAGCTGCATTGAAGAATTCGAAAGCCGGGTGGAAGGTATTGAATTCCCCGAGGGTATTGAAGCTTGGCTTGCACATCTGAGATCCTTGACTGCCGATAAGATTGAGTGGGCATTTGGATGGCTGCCTGCCACCGAAGCAGTGTACATGTTAGCGGAAGTGTCTTATATCCTCTTGATGGGCATCTGGAGCATCCAGCCCTATGCTCCATACAGGGTTTTTCGACAATTAGGAAGATTTCAACCCATCCACAATGATGAAGACTTGAGTAAACATGTCATTGAACTAGGCCTGAAAGACGCATTTTCTAGAAGGGAAAATTCGCCAAGTATGGAATGAGTGTAGGTTTCTTGAACCTAAGACCATAGTGCGAGACCGAGCTAGAGGTGAAGTGGACCCTAAGTACATGGTTTGGTTCGGCAAAAGATTTTAGATTCCTGAAAGGCCCGCAAAGAGACCACATGTCCAACAGTTTACTGGTGGGCCCCAGGTGCAATGGGATTGGTTAACTAAGGAGAATGAGTACAGAGCCACAATAAGCCAATTGGATAGGCAAGTCATGGAGCTTTAATTCGAAAATGGTGTTCAAGCTGCTGCAGACGAGGGAGAAAAGAAGAAACTGACCCAGGAAAATGAGGCCCTTAAAGCTCAGATCAGAAAGATGAAAACAACTGCCAGTAACCTGGAAAGAAGTCGGGCTGATGAAAGACTTATAAGTGGTCAAAAAAAGAAATCCTCGAGTGCCAAGAAGACTTGGAAAGGTCTGAAGATAATCTAGCAAACATCCGGGCACAATGGACAAATAAAGCGGAAGAACGGGCACAATTTTTGCAGCAAATAAAGAGAAACTATGAAGGGACCATCAGTAGCCTGAGAAGAAAAATGACTACTCTTGAGGCGAGGCAGCCCAACGGGCAAAGATTTCACGTATGATAGGGAGAATTGTTATAAGGTGATGGCACAAATGGATAAAGACATACAGCAATTGCAAAATCAGCACTTTCATGACTCCCAAGTGTTGGAAGCCCGAAACCAGCAGATAGGGCAGTTACTTCAGGAAAAAGGCCAAATTAGAGAAAGGATTAAGGCTATCGCTGACTATATCATGATGAAATGCCAAGCGTGCGAGGAAATGACTCGTACCACCTTCTTTGCTGTAGTGATGACTTTTGTCCGTCACGTTATGGGTGATTTGGAGAGACTACAAGGGTGTCTCGCACATAGGCCCGCGGCGAGGCCGAATGATGCCCCGCGGGTCGCGGTAATTGAAGCTTTAATGAATTCCTAATTTTTCAAGCATCGAGTCTGTATTTTGCATTATTTTGAGTCTGGTTGTAGTTTTTCTTTCCAAGAAAATGAGTAGTTAGCATCTTTTGTAATAGAAGTTTTATTAATGAAAATTAAAAATTCCCAAAAATTTTCCTTACTTTTTGCATTTATTTTTATTTTTTATTGAACTACGTAATGATCTGATTCACGCGGCGTCGTGATACGTAGGAAATCCTCATCGGATTTGGTCATATTTTGTAAATAGCTCCAATAAGAAACAAAATGAAAAAAAAAAGAAAGAAAAATGAGAGAAAAGGACAAAAGAAAGGAAAATCAGAAAGAAGAGAGTGGAAATCAAAAGAAGAAAATGGAAAGAATAGGAAAAGCCGGGATGACATATGCAACTGTTGCAAAACATGTAGTAACCCATTTAACTGTATGGGTGCATCACACCCCAACGTGCGATTACCTATCTGTTATTTATCTCAAACTAACCGTTTGCTGCTGTCACCTCCAGTTCAGCTTTTATAGAAACGGTGGTTGGTTTTTCATGGTAACCTGGCTTCACATCCATACTTTACTAGATCATAGGGGAGTATCGGTATGTCTTCAGAAATGACCTTGCCAACGGTTTCCATCGCAGATGATAGCCCAATCTCGGGCATCCCAACCTTGGAATCTATAGCGGCTGAAGAGAACAGGATCTTACGTGTTCGAGTCATGGAAATGTGGGATGCCTGGGCGAATGGAAGAGAGCCACCAAGTTCCATCCTGGGATTCCCCGAACTATTTCTGAGATCCGGGGGTACTTCTAGTATTCCAATCAATCATCCAAATACCCCGCTGGGATAGCCCACCATATTAGCTCATTTCGTGGGAACACCTTCTGAGGTTTGCCCCCAGGTGTTCATGTCTGTAGCGGCCTCCAATATCTTTACCGCTCCCCCACGCTCAGCCATAACACAGCCTACACTACCTAGGCCCATTTTTGATCCTTCAACCTTTACATTCCGAACACCTACCTTCCAAATGGAGTCTCCTCAGTTCCCCACTTATACTTAGCCTCCTCAATTTGAGTTCACCGCGGGATAGGAAAAAACTCCCAAAACTCCCGAACAGGAAAAAATTTCAAGGAGGGTGAGAAGCTTGGAGCAGAGCCTCAAGAACATACAGGGTCTGAGTGGGCAAAAAAGTGTGTCCTATGCTGATCTATGCATGTTCCCTCATGTACACTTTCCTCTAGGATTCAAAACCCCAATGTTTGAAAAGTACGATGGACATGGTGATCCTATTGCTCATCTTAAGAAATACTACAATCAGTTGCGAGGAGCTGGAGGAAAAGAAGAGTTACTCATGGCATGTTTTGGAGAAAGACTGGTTGGTATTGCATCCGAGTGGTATATGGATCAAGATATATCTCATTGGCACATCTGGGATGAACTCCCTAGAGACTTTGTCAGACAAATCCAGTACATTATAGACATTTCTCCGGGAGTATGCAATTAAATGGCGTGAGCAAGCATCTAGAGTAAAGCCTCCGATGGACGAGGTCAAAATGGTCACAGTGTTCCTCCAAGCTCAGGAAGCCGACTACTTCCAAAATATGATGTCAGCTATGGGTAAACTGTAAGGCCCCGTGAAATCCCTACTCGAAAACCCGGATCCCGTGGTGCCAAGTTAGGAGCATGTGTTAGAAATTCATAAATATACCTTTTTGGATTGAATAATGCATTAAAAAGTCAATAATAAGTTTCCAAAAAAATGCAAGAAATGCGGTCCTGAATGCAGCCGCAAATTAGGAATGCGGACCGCATATCAGCCGCAGAGTGAGTCAGAATGTTGGTTAAAATTAAAGTCAGTTATGCGGTCGTAACGCAGTTGCATAATCGAAATGCGGACCGCATAGTCGTCGCATATTTTCCTTTGAATTTTGCGAGGGTCAGTTCTGTGGTCCACTTTGCGACCGCAGAACATGAATACGGATCACATTCTTACCGCAGACTCAGTGATTGTCCAGTTTCTAGGGTGCATTTTGCGGTCCATTATGCAGACCGCATGTTTACTCTGCGATCGTATATTTGACTCGGGGCTCCAATTTTTTAATTTTTAACCCGACTTCCATATCGATATATCCAGTGTTATAGCTCATTTTAAGCATTCTTCTGAGCATTTCTAGAGGGAGAGAGAGAGTTCTTAGAGAGGAAAAGTCTCCCCATCAAATTACTCCATAAGATATGGCTAAATCCTTGAAGAAAATCAAGTGGATACCCCTAGGCCTTCATCTCAAGAGGTAATACTCCATCACCCCAACTCTTGTTTGTTTTATTCTTAGATATAATGGGTCACTAGTGAGGTTATTCATGGGTATAACAATGGATTCCTTTCATGCATGTTAAACCTTAGAGTAGTGGGAGGTGTTGAATTAAAGAGGGGTACAAAGTGATATAAATTGCTCTAAAAAAGGGGCCTAAAATCATATTTCACCTCTAGGGTTTGTCAATATGCTTGAACCAAGCTAGAGTCTCAATCTCATCTCTAATTCTCGATTTAATTTGTAATTTTTATTCAATAGATCGAAGTTCTAAGAGTTCCGAAAATTTGTAAAAGAGTAAGGAAAGCTTTATTGAGGTATATATGGCTAACTTTAACCTTTGTAAAATTGCCTTGTTTGGTGTCCGAATACTTGGTATGTGGTATCTCCATGAATTAGTTGTGAAGTTAAACTCTTGTGAGCAGGATGTGTTTACTTGTGTGAACTATTTGTGAATTCATGTAAATTTTGGTGCCTTATGTGTTGTTGGTTAAGACACCCGATATGATTGTGCAAGTAAATGGTAATAAACTAGGTTGTGATTGCGAATGTGTTATGTGGCAAGGACTATGGAATAAATGATAGAGAGGAATCTTAATTGGTGAAATTGAAATAACTGTGATAATATCCCTTATGGTTAGTCGTGAAAACTATTGTTGTGATCTAAATGGTATAACGGGCTGTTGAAAAAGATAGAAATGGTAGGATAGTCACCTAAACCTTTTGTGAGTTGTGTTGCTGTTGTATTGGGATTTGTGGTTGTTGCTCTTAAAACTTGTTGTGGTTATCCTTGTAAATTATTATTGCTGTGGTATTGTTTGTGAATTCTGATTGCTCAGTGTGGTCGGGTTGCGCGCCGCAACACGAAGTAATAAGGTGTGGGTTGTGGTGATAAGGGTGGCCGAGGTAATAAGGGTGGAAAGTGATCGATATCACTATTGAAATGAAATATGAGAATGTTGTGAAATTGAAAATGTGGAAATGGTGATGGGGAAAGGAGAGTTTGTTAACTTGTTTTCCTTGATTCTCATCCTTGTTTGTACTCAATTGTTTAAGGTGGAAGTGACATTTCATGTCTAATAAAGTCATCCAGCCCTTCTACAAAATCCTAACGCAATCCCCGCCGATTAGGATAATTCCTATTATACATCCAAGTACGATGTTCCATCTATACAAATAAAACAAGAACAAATTAATTTATTTAATTCATATCCTAAAATTTCAATTCATATCCTAAATTTTCAATTTACAAACTAAAAGTTCAATTCATAAACTAAAAGTTTAATTCATATCCAAAAAGTTCAATTCATACACTAAAATTTCAATTCATATCCAAAGGTTCAATTCATAAACTAAAAGTCCAATTTATATCCTAAAATACTCAATTTATAAACTAAAAGTTCAATTCATATCCTAAAAGTTCAATTTATAAAGTAAAAGTTCAATTCATATCTATTGTTTATTACTTATGCATGGCTTGAGGTTACTCAGGGTAAGGTTTGTGATACATACCAGTACAATTCAAATGTACTAACGTCCCTTTTGCCGGGGGCGCTTCATTCGTGTTATGATTGTAGGTGGATCCGCAGCAGGTGCTCCAGTCCTCCGATCGTAGCTTCCCCATCGTCTTCCATCAGCTTTTGGTGAACCCCATTCCTCTCGGGGCCCTGCATGGCGTAGGCCGCTTGTGTCCGATGTTTTATTTTGATTTTGTGTAAGGTATAGCCAGAGCCTTGTTACCGGCGAATACTATATTATCCTGTTGTACTTTTAGAGGCTCCGTAGACAGTGGATGTGGGTTAGAAGTTTATGTAAATCCATGTTTCCTTTGTTGGTCATCGAATTGGTAATTTCACTAACTAAATTATATGTATGTATGTTTTGCGAAAAGGGTGTTCTAAATTAATTGTTTGGCCAGTTCTTGGAATATTGAGTAACTAAGACATGGGGCAACACGTGGGGTAGGAAAGGCACCCAATTCCGCTCGGCTGGGGCTACCCGGTCGGGCGCCAGTCATGTCCCTCGAACTTGGGGCATGACAAACTTGGTATCAAAGCCTAAGGTTTTAAGGTGTCCTAGGATGTCTTGGAGCCGTGTCTAGTAGAGTCCTTCTTATCGGTGTGTTGTCGACCACATCTATAAGTTGGAGGCTATTCAGACATTTAGGAATTTCACCCTTCTTTGATACTCTAATCGTGCAATAGATCTCATGTTAGGGAGCTAATTTTCCTCTCTAGGTCTTATTCTCAAGATTGGTAACCTTAATGCCATAATCCACGAATTTGAAGCATATAGGGAGGGATTGATCCCATCATTGAGTCCGAGTGGATTTCCCAAGGACTTGTTAGGAGAATGTATTGAGATATGGATAGATTGGCAAAACATATCGCTAAGAAGTGAGCGTCCTTGTCCTTATTGATATCTCTGCACCATCAGATCATGTGGTATATCGGCATTTTACCTACGTACGTTAGAGATATGGAGTCGAGGGGTATCGATTAAGCTATTTGCCTACCAACCTAACGTCGTTAAGTGAGTCAAATCAGAATTTCTACTTATTGTATATGTACATCCATATTGAAGAGTTCTTATAAATATGGTCATAACAAGGTGTTGAATAACAAAACATTGCGTGTATCGACTCTTTTAAACGAGATGCACTATTCATGAACCCACTCTATTATGAATTCTCTTATTTACATTCCTGTGGAATTAAGTTCTATAATTATCCCCTTGAATTGAGTTATAACTCTAGGATTGATATTTCCTACTTGCTTTTCCTAAATTCCTACCAAGGTACTATATCCGATGAAATTGTTACAGAATCTTTTTATTTAAATGGACAAAAATCTACTCGCTTGTGCCTATACATGCACCGTCGTAAAGTTTACCTATGTGGTGTCAAGTTCCATGCAAATCATCCCAGCGTTGCGATCCTTCTCCAGTCACTCTTTTACTCAATTGTGTATATGGCTTATATGACTTGAACAGTCAATCTACTCTCTTGCGAAAACCAATATGAAAGCTTCTCACTACCTAGTAACATAAGAGCGTACCTTAAAACCTCAAATGAGTGCATGTCAATCGAAATGGTCACCGTGTGCATGAATATAAAGTCTCTCTGAAAATTGAGATCCTCACTCCAGTTCATAGGAAGATCATGTGCTGCCGTAACTTTTGTGTCCACTTGGGACATCCTGTAGTAAGTAGCTCACCTTGTCCTGGTATTGTGGTTGCTCGTGGCATGGTCGTATATTGCAGTTGGGAGCTAATATAGCAGAAGCGTGTCCAAATTATAACAAATGTTTATCTCCCCGTTACACCTCCATAACATGTGTTAATTGTGTTCTTTAGTTAGTGAATTCATTGTGCTAGTTTTACCACACTTGTTCGATAACCATGAGAGAACATATCCTTCTATGAGTCATTCTAACACTTTCGGTCTTGTAAGGACCCTTTCTAGGCTCTCCGTCAAGACCAAGCATACCTTTGGGGGTTATTATAGCACAAAGCCAGTTTCTCATGTTATTTTATCTTTCATTAGCATCTGGGTAGTTCTCAAGTTAAAATCTATGAAGAACTCATTAAGAACATCAGCAAACCCTCCATGATTATTCTATACTATCTCATTGGGTTCCCATATCACCTCAAGTTCATCAAGGGTTGATAGCATGTCGCAATTGCCGAGATCGAATGATCTCCTCTCGATAATGGATTATCTACACATGTTCTAGTCCAACGATCTATTTATCAGTCTAACTCTCGCCTATAGGTTTTGAGTTGACCAAGGAGAAGTACACCTAGTAACACATTCATATGTAAAATCCTTTCTCTCGGTCATGTCCTATAACATCTCCCAATATGGCTCGTAATAGCTGGTTGTATAGAAGTGTGTTGTAGAGCTTCATTATGAAGTAGAGTTGCTAAATATAATTGGATTTTTGAATTCTGGAGCTATACATCACGTGACTACATAGAGAGACCTTCTTTCAAAAAAAATAAAATGTAGCTTTTTATAATCGCTTTATATTACCACCGTTCCTAGTGGTTACAATGTAAAGGTTACTTCCATAAGGCTCCTTTCCTTTCTTTTTAGTTGTCTTGCATCGTGTATTTTTAACCCGTAATCTTCGATGCAATATTACCTCGATGTCTCGACTAGTTATCCAATGATATGATTTGATTTAAATAACCTTACTTTTATGTACTCTACAAGCGCCCTGAGAGTGGGTAAATTTCCCTTTTTCTACAGACTTCTAATGTCTTCAACTCTATTTAAGCTTGTCGATTCCAAGTGGTGCTCTTAGTTGTGCTGCCTTACCATCTATTTTCATCTGATAACTCATTTTATGTTTCATGGCATCAAAAGAGAAAGCCTTATAACATCAAGGGTGGGGACATTTCCTTTTGTTAGAATAAATAAATAATGCTGGTACTCCTTGTAGATGCTCTTCTAACAATTATTTACTTGCTCTGCTTGTCCCTGTGACTAGATAACCTAGGTTGCTTATTCCTGATAAATGCATTACTATGGCTCATTCTTTTAAACTTATCCATGTAGGCAGTTTGAGGCCTTGTTCTGTACCAACTCGTAATGGTTTTAAGTACCTTCTCGTCATTGTTATTGGTTTTCTAGGACTACAAGGGCTTGTCTCATGGGATTCAAAAGTAATGATTTTCCTTAAAATTCGAGATTCAATTGCAATGATTTCAAATCAAAGTGTATACCTTTTTCCAAAGTCTTAAATGGGTCGGATTGGTTGGGTTACGTGGCTTTCTTCTCACTCGACTTCTAGAATAATTGAGTATATCAGTTCCATGTGAGGATAGTTTTGCTACCCTTTGTATTACACCTCCTTGGGAGGATAGGAGTGTCATTTGTCTTTCTCCCTGGAGCATCATGTTAACCATTAGAACGCCTCTAACCAGTACATGATTTTATCCCAACATTTAGATCTCCGAGCTATGTGGTCTTACATGAGAAAAGGATGAGATTAGGTGCCATCAGATTTTTGCACATATCATGAGCATATCGATTTGAAAGACAAGTTTGTTCGTATCTTTAGTTCCCTCGTATATGATCAATTCTCAGGAAGGGGTTAAGCTGTCTGAAATATGATAATCTTGTAAGCGTTCAACTTCTTTTCATCCCCACGGGCTTATGGAATAGATTTCGTGTGTCAAGTAATGTTAAGAGTGTAATTCAACTGCATGTATTTTGAAACTCGTATCACATTCAAGGTGCTAGAGTATTCTTGTTCTTGATAAATGGATTTTCCCTAAACTCTAGAAATCGAGTGGTTCACGTACGCGAGTATTCCTCCTTAGTGGTTCCTATTGCCAATGTACGAGTTAACCCTATGACTTATTTGTCTAATAATTGATGTCCTCGTAATAATTAACCATGTCAGTATTGTTAGTAGTAACCTTCTGTGACCCTTAGCATATAACCTTATGAAATGCTCTACTCAGCACATTAATGGATTCCTGAATAACTCCAGCCCGATCTTGAACTCTGTTGTTGCTCACTGTATTAGATCCATTGGGTATTGTAAGTTCTGACGAGTCAAAGATGAAGCTCCACCATATGATATATATATATATATATATATATATATATATATATATATATATATATATATATATTGGATGGGTAATTTTATGGTCAATTTATGATAGCACATCTTAGGGTAATTGTTGAAGATCATCAAGGGTTTAGTATGAGTGTTCGCCTAGAGACTTAGAGTTTGGAGGGTGAGCAGGCTATTCTCAATGTTTTCCCCTGAATATGTATGTGAGTTGATAATAAAGGTAGCATAAGTTTATTCCACAGTAGGCCGCACTAGGAGTATGAAGTGTCCCCATGGTTGTTCGCCATATATTTTCTGGATCCACATGTTCATGTCCAAGAAAGTGAGTGGAGATCAATTGTGTATCATTCCGGTGGGAATTAATGAAGGTGAAGTAGTGGATAATTAGCTTATGCAAGATATCTACTTGTTACCCTTGTTAAGCAAGTTTAGGGGTCAAAATTGCTACAGTGAATGTGTTCTGGAGAAGTATGTAGATATAAGAGGCCATTGAAGGCCGAGGGTGTTGTGGAAATAAAATATTTTCTCTTGATTGCGTAGCAGTTGGTTTTTATGTGTGCAGTCCATGCCAGGTATCATCATGATAAAGTAGTGTTTGTAATGCTGAAGTTCTTGTCATCGATATATTAATATTGTAGTGCTTTATTGAGTTGGGGAAACCACATGGGAAGCGGAAGATTAAATGAAAGAAAAATATCCCCATCTGTTCGAACAAGTCTGGCAGTGATCGTGCGAACTCTTATCTCTAAGTAAACTAGTGTTGTGTTCCATTTTGGTGCAAATACACCCCATATCTTCCCTAAATGCTTTACTATTGCAATCCCTCTAGTGGTGTAAGAATGTTATGTGTTGTGATTGTCTAAGTCATGCAAAATTCTTTTTAGTAAATGAAAATTTATAGGGACTTATGTGATAACTAAACAACTAGTAATAGCGTAGATTGGTAATGATTAATTGAAATGAATGTAGTATGATGAAACCGTTAACTTATACGGGACTCATTGAAGTGACTAATTTATGTGGAGAATGTAGCAATGTGATTGAGTACGTGCAATTGTTGGGGGTAATGAATTATATACCATTTGTAGACATGATAGGAATTGTGCAATGGTGCTTGGAAATATGTTTCGGGGGCTCTCTGACAGGTGGAAATGTCCAAATTACAAAGGAAACTCTAGCAAAATTTTTGAAAATCTAGGGAGTTAGCTAAATTTGGGGACTGTCAACCTGTTTTGGGTTGTGAGGAGGGGAAGAATGCACTAAGACTGTTAATAAGTGAACCTTGATCCTCATTCGAGGACGAATGCTTTTAAGTGGGGGAAGATGTAAGGCCCCGTGAAATCCCTACTCGAAAATCAAGTGGAGACCCCTAGACCTTCATCTCAAGAGGTAATACTTCATCACCCCAACTCTTGTTTGTTTGTTTCTCAGATATAAGGGGTCACTAGTGAGGTTATTCATGGGTATAACAACGGATTCCTTGCATGCATGTTAAACCTTAGAGTAGTGGGAGGTGGTGAATTAAAGAGGGGTACAAAGCGATATAAATTGCTCTCAAAAAGGGGCCTAAGATCATATTTCACCTCTAGGGTTTGTCAATATGCTTGAACCAAGCTAGAGTCTCAATCTCATCTCTAATTCTCGATTTAATTTGTAATTTTTACTCAATAGATCGAAGTGCTAAGAGTTTCCGAAATTTGTAAAAGAGTAAGGAAAGCTTTATTGAGGTATGTATGGCTAACTTTAACCTTTGTAAAATCGACTTGTTTGGTGTCCGAATACTTGGTATGTGGTATCTCCATGAATTAGTTGTGAAGTTAAACTCTTGTGAGCAGGATGTGTTTACTTGTGTGAACTATTTGTGAATTCATGTAAATTTTGGTGCCTTATGTGTTGTTGGTTAAGACACCCGATATGATTGCGCAAGTAAATGGCAATAAACTAGGTTGTGATTGCGAATGTGTTATGTGGCAAGGACTGTGGAATAAATGATAGAGAGGAATTGTAATTGGTGAAATTGAAATAACTGTTATAATATCCCTTGTGGTTAGTCGTGAAAACTATTGTTGTGATCTAAATGGTATAACGGACTGTTGAAAAAGATGGAAATGGTATGGATAGTCACCTAAAACTTTTGTGAGTTGTGTTGCTGTTGTATTGGGATTTGTGGTTATTGTTCTTAAAACTTGTTGTGGTTATCCTTGTAAATTATTATTGCTGTGGTATTGTTTGTGAATTGTGATTGCTCGGTGGGATCGGGTTGCACGCCGAAACACGAAGTAATAAGGTGTGGGTTGTAGTGATAAGGGTGGCCGAGGTAATAAGGGTGGAAAGTGATCGATATCCTTATTGAAATGAAATATGAGAACGTTGTGAAATTGAAAATGTGGAAATGATGATGGGGAAAGGAGAGTTTGTTAACTTGTTTGCCTTGATTCTCTTCCTTGTGTGTACTCAATTGTTGCTTCCTTCTATTGTTTATTATTTGTGTATGGCTTGAGGTTACTCAGGGTAAGGTTTGTTATACATACCAGTACAATTCAAATGTACTGACGTCCCTTTTGTTGTGGGCGCTACATTCGTGTTATAATTGTAGGTGGATCCGCAACAGGTACTCCAGTCCACCGATCGTAGCTTCCCCTTCATCTTCCATCAGCTTTTGTTGAGCCCCATTCCTCTCGGGGCCCTACGTGGCTCAGGCCTCTTGTGTCCGAAATTTTATTTTGATTTTGTGTAAGGTATAGCCGGAGCCTTGTTACCGGCAAATACTGTATTATCCTGTTGTACTTTTAGAGGCTCCGTAGACAGTGGATGTGGGTTAGAAGTTTATGTCTATCCATGTTTCCTTTGTTGGGCAACAAATTGGTAATTTCACTAACTAAATTGTGTGTATGTATGTTTTGTAAAAAGAGTGTTCTAAATTAATTGTTTGGCCAGTTCTTGGAATATTGAGTAAGTAAGACATGGGACAACATGTGGGGTAGGAGAGACACCCAGGTCCGCTCGGCTGGGGCTACCCGGTCGGGCGCCGGTCATGTCCCTCGAACTTGGGGCATGACATAAACCATTTGCGGAAGCTATCAAAATCGGTGAAATGGTGGAAAATGGACAGAAAATAGGCAGAATCCTAACCCAATCCGCTATTAGAGCAACCTCCCAAGCCATTCATGGTGGGTCTGGAGGAGTATCAAAAGGCAAGAAGAAAGAAGAAACATCCATGGTAGCATCAGGTGCAAGAAGATACAGTGCTCCCAGATTCGTGTTCCTAGAAAGAACCCCTCAGCATTATTACCCTCACCAGGACGTGGCCTATGCTCCTCAGCCATATGCGGTCATGAATGCTCAACCTTTTGTCCGGCCTCAGCAGCAAGCCAATAGAAACCAAGCTCCATTTCAAAGAAACCAGCCTCCTCGCCAAAACCACTACAACCCCCGTCCTCCACAAAACAAATTCCCTCCCCGTGAGCCACCCAGGAGGCAAACTTTTACACCAATCGGTGAATCCTATTCCAACTTGTTTCCAAAGCTTGTCCAAATGGGTCTGCTACTGCTAGTACCTCCAAACAGGTAAAACCCAGAATCACCGTCATACCAACGGGGTCCCCAATGCGCTTATCATTCAGGTGCTGAGGGGCATAATACAGAAAATTGTTGGACTTTGAAAAGAGCCGTGGAGGATTTGATAGAACATAGGAAGATAGTGTTAAAGGATGAGGATATCCCAAATGTGACCAACAACCCACTGCTGGCCCATAACAACAGGTCAGTAATTAGAATGATCTGTGAAGATAAGGAATTTGACCCGTCGTTGAAAGCCATCATCACCATTGCTGATGTAGAGAGGAAATCGAAAACTTCCCCGAAGCAAGACAAAAGGGAGGAAAAAAAAAATCCACCCACTCGAAATCAGAGAAGAAAATTGAAGCAGGAACTGGGGCAGCACCCGCCAAAGATGTTGTTCTCTATGTCCCTTGGGGCCGCAAGGAAAAGCAGATGACTTTGAGTCCTCCCAGGAGATTTGAACTGAACAAGGTGACCCAAAATGTATGTGCCCAAGCGAGCTTATGTGGTGTAGGGGCCAATTAATACACCAAGACTGATTGAGCCCATGGTTATTAGCCGCGTGCCATAGAGGCTAATGACAGATCCTTCCGCGGTGCCTTGGAATTACCATAAAACAGTGGTGACATATAAGGGCAAGGAAATATCAGGAGAGGTTCAAGAAAATTACCCTATGGAAAAGTACTCCAACTTGGAAGAAGTGAACAACGCCACCAGGAAGTGCTTCCCAGCTAAAAAACCCGTGAGTGCCAAAGAAGCAGAAACTTTCTTTCAAAAAATGAAAATGGCGGATTATGAAGTGGTTGACCAGCTTTGAAAGTTTCCTGAACAAGTCTCTTTGCTATCTTTGTTGATGAAATCCCCCAAACACCAGAAGGTATTAATCAAGACCCTCAATGAGGCATACGTGCCAGCTGAGACTTCTGTGGATCAATCAAAAAGAATGTCGGAAAGATTTTTTACTATCAACC
Source organism: Nicotiana glauca (assembly GCA_026770625.1). NCBI lineage: Eukaryota > Viridiplantae > Streptophyta > Magnoliopsida > Solanales > Solanaceae > Nicotiana > Nicotiana glauca. The sequence continues at coordinate 63,635 of MU732103.1, forward strand.
AGATTTCATTCAGCAAAAATGACTTGCCTCCGGAAGGCACTGCACATAACAAAGCCCTGCACTTAACTGTCAAATTTGAAAGGTACTATGTGAAAAGGGTTATGGTGGATGGAGGTTCTAGGTGGACATCTACCCACTCTCAATATTACATCACATGGAAATTGGGACAGAAAGGATTCATCCCAACAATGTCTGCGTACGAGCCTTCGATGGTATCAAAAGGGACACGATTGGAGAGATCGATCTAATTCTGGCCATTGGCCCAATGGACTTTGAGGTGACTTTCCAAGTTCTAGACATGGACACATTCTACAACTTCCTCTTGTGGAGACCGTGGATCCAAGCAGCAGGGGCTGTACCTTCCACTCTTCATCAAATGGTAAAATTTAAGCATGAGGATTAAGAAATCGTGGTCCATGGGGAAGGCGAGCAATAAATTTATCGATACCCATCAGTCCCATGCCTTGAAGCGAGAGAAGGCAGCGAGCACATAGTTTATCAGGCCTTTGAAGTTGTGGTGGCAGACCAGTATGAAGAAGGAAACCCTTGCCCCCAACCCTTCCTTTCCAATGCCTCAATCATGGTGGCTAAAGAAATGATCCGACACGGCTTCAAACCAAGGAAGGGACTTGGGAAATCCCTGCAAGGAATAGCTGAACCAGTTAGCCTGCCTACCACTGAGAAGTTCTTCGGGGCAGGCTTCCAACCTACTCCAGATGACAAAAAATGGGCGGACGACAGAAAGAATGATGGATGGGTTCTGCCTCAACCACTCCCACATCTGTACGAGACCTTTCTCAAGCTAAAGTACAATGAAGAAGAGGACGATGAGGCCTTTACGGGCGAAGAGATTGAAGAAATATATGGGGCAATGAGAATGATACTATATGAAACCTACATGGTTGAGCTACGAGAGGGCTCAAGCACCGCTGAGGTGATGTATATAGGACCAAATGCCAAGATGCAAAATTGGAAGGCTACACTATTCCCAATCAGGCGGGAGTCCCGGTAGACATGTCCTGCCACTTTTTCTGCATCGCTAGTTATTCCAGGGTGTAACTCGAATGTTTTCTTTAGTTTTTTGTCTTTTAATTTCCAAATGTAAACCCTGTTATCTTCAACTTCCAAGAAATGAAATCAATATTTCATCATTCATCTTTGGATATCCCCAGGTGTTGATGGATGAAGAATATGCCGAGAAAATAGCCTGTACCACACCTTGGGGTACATACTGTTATAGAGTCATGCCGTTTGGTCTGAAGAATGCTGCGGTGACCTACATGAGGGCCATGACCGCAATTTTCCATTATATGATGCATCAAGAGATATAGGTGTATGTGGATGACGTAATCATCAAGTCCAAAACCTAGGATGACCATGTCCAATATTTGAGAAAATTCTTCGAGCGATTGCACAACTATGATTTGAAGCTGAACCCAGTCAAATGTGTGTTTGGAGTCCCATCCGGCAAACTTTTGGGCTTCATAGTCAGCCGGAGAGGTATCGAATTGGATGCAACAGAAATAAAATCTATTTGGGATTTGCCTCCTCCGAGAACCAAGAAAGATGTGATGAGCTTGTTGGGCAGATTAAACTATATCAGCCGGTTCATTACTCAGTTGACATCCACATGTGAGCCCATATTCAAATAATTGAAAAAAGGTATAGCAATCAAGTGGACGGATGAAATTCAAGAAGCTTTTGACAAGATCAAGGAGTATCTATCAAATTCGCCAGTCTTGGTCCCACCAGTGCCAGGGAGGCCTCTTTTCTTGTACCTGACGGTCTTGGACAAATCTTTCGGCTGTGTCCTTGGACAACATGATGTAACCGGGAAGAAAGAACAAGCGATCTACTACCTGAGCAAGAAGTTTTACCAGCTATGAAGCTAAGTATACTTTGTTGGAGAGAACATGTTGTGCATTAACTTGGGTCGCTCAGAAGCCAAGACATTATCTGCAAGCCTACACCACCTACCTCATAACCAGGTTGGATCCTTTGAAATACATATTCTAGAAACCGATGCCCATAGGGAGATTAGCAAAATGGCAGATTCTACTCATGGAATTTGACATAGTCTATGTCACTCACACGGCAATAAAAGCCAGGCGTTGGCAGATCATTTGGCTGAAAATCCGGTTGATGATAAATACCAACCGTTGGACACCTACTTCCCGGATGAAGAAGTAAACTCAATCGAGGTGATATCCGAGGACACTACTGCTTGGAAAATGTTCTTTGACAGATCAGTAAATGCAAAAAGGTGTAGGGATTGGGGCAATCTTGATCTCACCCACTGGTCAGCACTATCCAGCCACAGCTAGGGTTCGGTTTTTCTGCACAAACAACACTGCTGAGTATGAAGCTTGTATTTTCGGTATGAACATGGCGATCAACCAAGATGTTGAAGAGTTGTTGATTATGGGAGACTCAGACCTGATTATTTGGAAAGCCCCGGGAGAATGGGAAACCTGAGATGTCAAGCTTATTCCCTATCAAAAACATGTGGAAGATCTTAGAAAGTGGTTCAAGTCAATAGAGTTCAGGTACATCTCTCGATGTCATAATGAACTAGCTGATGCACTTGGTACTCTGGCCTCGATGTTTCCCTACCCAGGCAATGCCCACATTGATCCCTTGGAAATCCAAATCAGGGAAAGGCATGGGTACTGTAATACGGTTGAGGCAGAACCAAACACCCCGCCATGGTACTATGATATCAAAAAGTTTCTAAAAAAGCACCAAAAGAGAACCATTAGGCGACATGCAAGTGGTTTCTTCTTAAGTGGTGAGGTCTTGTACAAAAGGACCCCGAATCTCAACTTGTTAAGATATGTTGATGTCGAAGAGGCCGGAAGGATTATGCATGAAGTACACGTAGGAGTGTGCGGACCCCACATGAATGGGTATGTTTTAGCAAAGAAAATCCTTCGAGCAGGCTATTACTGGAAAACCATGGAAAAGGACTATTTCAGCTTTGTCCGGAAGTGCTATCAGTGGTAGGTTCATGGTGATTTGATTCATGAACCTCCCACAGAACTACATCCCATGTCAGCACCTTGGCCATTTGTAGCTTGGGGCATGGACGTCATAGGGCCGATCGAGCCGAAAGCCTCAAATGGGCACATATTCATACTGGTTGCCATTGACTACTTTACGAAGTGGGTTGAAGCCATCACTTTCAAATCGGTCACCAAGAAAGCTGTGGTAGATTTTGTGCACTCCAATCTTATTTGCCGTTTTGGCATTTCTGCAAATATTATCACAGATAATGCTGCAAATTTGAATAGTCATTTGATGGGAGAGATATGCGAACAATTCAAAATAATGCATAGGAACTCTACTCCTTACCGACCCAAAGCCAATGGTATTGTTGAAGCCTCAAACAAGAACATCAAGAAGATTTTAAGAAAGATGATTCATAGCTCCAAGCAATGGCATGAAAAGTTGCCTTTCGCATTACTGGGATATCGCACTACGGTGCGCATATCGGTAGGAGCAACCCCATATCTCTTGGTGTATGGTACTGAGGCCGTGATACCCGCGGAGGTTGAAATCCCTTCTCTCCGAATCATTGTTGAAGCTAAAATCGAAGATAGTGAGTAGGTTAAGACTCGTCTGGAATATCTGACCTTAATTGATGAAAAGCAGATGGTTGCGGTCTACCACGGGCAATTGTACCAACAAACAATGGCCCGTGAATATAACAAGAAAGTGCGGCTCAGGAATTTTGAAGTGGGACAACTTGTGTTAAGGAGCATTCTTCCTCATCACCAGGAAGCAAAAGGAAAATTTGCTCCTAATTGAAAGTGCCCATACATCATCAGAAAGATATTGCCGAGAGGAGCATTGTATCTGGGCGACATCGAAGGAAATGATCCCGAAGCAGCTGTGAATGCGGATGCAGTCAAAAGGTACTATGTTTAGGCTTTCTGCAGCAATGACTTTGTTCAATTGGGATGACAAAGGCTTTTCTTTCTTGCTATCCAAATACTATCAATTTTTCGTAAACCCTTTGAGCCGGTTACTCGTCTTTAATTACCCTCTTTGGAACACGAAAGTATTATTGAAAAAAAAAATGATTGACAAATGATGAAAAAAACAGAAGAAGGAAAAGGAAAACAAAACAAAATAGAAAAAAAAATGTTTTCTGAAATACGTTTGACTTGATTCCGAAGGATACGTAGGTAGCCTCTCTCTGGGGTTTAGTCACACCAAAATGAAAATCCCAATTCCCCCCCAAAAATGTGAAACTGGGGCAGATGATATAATGGCTCGGCAATGAGCCCACCAGAGCGGTTCCAAAGTTGTAAATCCATCCAGATTCTTTTTACCCAAACCTTGTCCAAGTCCTTCTGATCAATTGGCAAAGCCGTTGGAATTGGAAAACACCATTGTTGGAATATGATGCAATCAAGTTGAGAGAAATAAAATGATAGAGTCTTATCGGTGAAAACCTACGGGCAGCATAAGGCGACAATGAGTAGAGAAATTGAAAATGAGAGAGTCTATTTAGTGAAAACTTGTAAAGACCACTATCGGGCGATAGTGAGAAGAGTAATGAGAGAGGTCGATTGGCGAAAGGCGCCGTCGGCTGAAAAAAAGACGTCTCCCACCACTAAAAGAGTCCTGGAAAGATTCCCTGGTTTTGAAACACGAGTCAGTGAGTTTCCCTATCCTCTCAAACTCTCTCGAAACCCTAATCGCCGTCTACCACTTTCAACCCCAAATCCACCGGAGTTCAGGGCCGCTCAAGCCATGGACAACCTATACTCACCTTTTACTGCTCTCACATGCTTGATACCTGAAGGTTCGAGTCCAGACTTCGAGGACCTTCGCCGATTCGAGGTCTCCGGCCATCTCCGGTCTTGCTCCGGCGTGTCTTAGCCTCCTAAGCCTGGTTCTGACCTCATCAACTTCGTATTTGATCTTGTTTCTTCCAAGCCTTTCTCCTTTATAGGGTTCTCAAAAACCCTAGCCTATTCGAGGTTCTTTTTCATTTATTTGTTTGGATCTGTGCTATATGTGATGTCTTAAACATTTTCCCCAATTTTCCTTTTTAAAATCTTTTCATTTCGAATTAGGGTTTCTGAGTCTATTTGTTAAATATTTTGTTTGATTCATTTGTTAACCATCTCTAAGTTTGATTGGTGTTGAAAACCAGATTTTTGGAGATTTGTTTGAGTTTCTGAATCTATCCGTTTGATTTACTTTGTTTGCACCTGTTTAGTGTTGAAACCCCTAATTTTTGGGGTTTATTTGAGACTCTGAGACTGTTTAATTATTTCATTTGTTTATTGCCTCTAAACTCTACTGATTTCAAAAAACCCTAGTCCTTTGGGGTCTATTCGAGTTTTTGAGTTTGTTTGTGCAACTCTCCTATTTGAAATTGCTCCTTCACTTCAGCATCTCGTTTCCTTTATGTGATTACTCTTGTTCTGAGTTCTTGATATCTATTAAACTCGACTACTTTTTCAGAAAAGTTTTCACTTGACTCTTTGCATGCTTCTAATCTTTCTGTCAATTATTAAGCCAATGAAATTTGACCTACGTGACTATCATGCTATGAACGCTTGCTGTCTACTAACTCTGTGCTATTACTGTATGCTGTTTCATTTTGCCATAGCTTGGCCTCACATGTATATTACTTGTGCACTTTATTTATATACTGAGTCCCTTCCGTGATTGATTCTCAAACTCGTGATTGATTCTCAAAACTTTTCCTTTGTGAAATTCTGATTTTTACTCGCCTGTTAAGGGGTAATTGAATCTTTCTCTTTGTTTGGCCTTACTTGATCCTTTCCAAAAATAATTACATTCCTGTATGTAGACTTAATCCCTTACTAAATGATTTTACTACTCCTTTTATGGCAACAATCATTCCGCTTACAAATTTATTTTCTTTCCTTATATTAATCCTGTTAGTGTCCGTTGAGCAATAATCCCTTAATTAAAGGGAAGTCTTGGGTTAATTGATTCTGACTTGTGATTGCTTCCATGTTTATGATAAAACTTTACTTATTATCTTACTCTTCACTCATTTTCAAAACTATAAATACCCTACCCTCTTTTATTTAAACACACGAACAACTTGAGTTCAAAATACACACTTACACTTAAAATATCTTTTTCTTTACTGCTACTTGTGCTGTTGCTTTGTCTAGCCGGCTGAAAGCCAAGACTAGACTGTGGATTCTTGTTTGCTCTACCTTTTCTACACTTTGCTTCTGTACTGGTATGTCCTAGTTAATTTACAAGCCTCAACAACAACATGTTTTCTTTAATTGCTCCAGTTTGTCATTCCTGTCTACTTCTACTTATGTTTTTGCAGTCAAGATATGTTACTAGCATGCTGTAATATGTTTTCTTTCCCTTGTAAATTAATGTTTATCTATGTGTGCACTCTGTCAGTCATTTGTTATTTACTTGCTACCTTATGAATCCCAAACCCTCGCATCCCCTTATATGCTTTAAGTTATGGTTTAGAAACATGACAATATTTGAAGTTATTATCCATGGATATCAACTGGACCTTTTGGGCTATAAGCTTTGTCAATTTCCCATCCCTATTCCCCTATTGTGTGTGCTGAGTAACAACTTTGGCATGACAGTATTCTAGTTATTGCTCAGGCCATAGCTTGACCTCCAGTAGGTATTTACTCTCTAAATGTTTGACCAACAGGTTTGGTCACGGGTGTCCCAGTCTATTTTATTGTTGGGCATGACCACCAGCCTTCCTGGGTATTCCCTACCCCCTTTTTTATTGCACTTGCACTCACTCTTAGAACTTAGGTTCTGCCCCTCTTGTGTGAGCCTTGCCTTGGGACCCTTGAGCTCCCTCTAAACTTGGACACATAAGGGCTGGCCCTTTCATACTGCACAACTCAATTTTCTGATTAGCATTTTGGGTGTATGCACTTCCTAGGGTTCCTGAAATCCCTTGGATCTCTGAAACACCCTAGATGAGAGAAGGCTTGGAAATCTGGATCTCAGAATTGGCTCAATCTCATATTATTAGACATTAAATTTGAATTAGGCTGCTCGGATATAGCTGAGGATTCCTGATGTACTTTTTAATTCCAGTTTCATTTATTTTGGGATGTAATAACTTGTATAAACTCGGGGATTTAGTAAAAGGGGAGCGGGGTTACTTTTATGCACTAAGGTTAGAAATCATGCCTATAGGGATTTATTATGATTGGTGCAACTCCACGCGTAGAAAGCATGTCTATAGGATTCGACACTTGATTTTCTACAATAAAGCATATAGATATCAAGCCTATAGGGGTTCACTTCTGATTTCTGCTACTGCATACATAGATATCCTACCTATAGGGTTTAACTTCTGATTTCTGCAACTTCACACATAGATATCCTGCCTATAGGATTAACTTCTAATTGTCCTACAAATTCACATATAGAAATACTGCCTATAGACTCCTGCATTTCTGCTTATATAAGCGTCAATAGGCAAATGGTTCATAGGTGTAATAATAAAAGCTGCATATAGATACCACGTTCATAGGACTTCTGTTAACGTCTGAAAAGGTATCAAAGCTAGTAAACATATAAAAAGCATGCCTATAGGAAATATCGAATCTAAATAGTCTCATTCGTTAAAAGCAATGTCAACTGCTAAAATCGTGTTATTCTGTTAAAACTGGTAACCTTTTTCTATAATCAGGTTGCATATTATCTAAAATCAGTAGATATCATGTCCAGAAACCCAACACTTAGACAAAAGGATTAATTAATCAATCAGATCGGTTTTAGTCAACTGCATTCGAGCGAGCCTAATATAGACTTTCTATCTAAAAATATGCGTTGAACCAGTCCGCTCATCGCTTTATTTTAATTAAGACCAAATCAGTACGTGTAAGACGTCCTAAACTCTATGACTTTATCTGATTTATGGAGGCTTATTTGATCCTTATCTGCTTATTTGTTCTCCCTTTATTTGTATTATGTGTTTTGATTGACGCCTTAGTATTTTATCATTTGAAAAACTCCTAAAAGCCCCCAAACCACTCTCCCTTTAGGATTAGTAGTACATTTTCCTCCGGGACTGATAGGATTGGGACGGGTAATAGCATGCAATAAGTGACGATACTATTCCACGCTTTAATACCTTAACGGTGTGGGGAAGGGTAGACATGGAGATGATGATCACACGATAACACTATGCGTACAATTGGGTACCAGTGTTGTGTAGATGATCCATGTGATTTATAAACCTAGGACCCCTTTCCCTATGTTCCTTTGTTGATTATCAATAAATTCTGTCTTTTCAAATGCCTAAAACTCCCCTTTCTTTTTTACTGCATTATCCCTTTTCCCTCTTTGTTTATAAATTCCAACATGCTTGTTAGCAACCCTTATATGTAAATTTATTTGCATACGTGTTTACATTTAAGTCACAACGTAGCATGGTCGGGAACCACACTAGTGGATCTTGAGGGGTGCCTAACACCTTCCCCTCGAGATAATTTCTAACCCTTACCCGAACTCTGGTTTTTCATCTCAAATTCTTTCTTAAAGTGTCCTAATGCACTATAATCATTAGGTGGAGACTCTCCAAATCCAAAACCTAATTCCCAAATGGGAATAGAATTTCCTAAATGTCGTAAACTCGATTTCTCGCTCTTTTGAGGGAGGGAAAAAGGGGGCGTTGACAGCGTGGCGACTCTGCTAGGGATCTTTAGGCTTTTACCATTTCATGCTATATGTGACTTTATTTCTTTTTTTTATTGCTTTTGTTTAATGCCTTTATTTGAAACCGACTTGTTTCTTTTGTTTCTTTTTCTTTAATTACTTTCATTTATCGCTTTTCCCATCAACGTTGTTGTAATTTTGAGCAATTATTGTAAACTTTATTGTATGAACGTGAAAATGCATGTCAGTTTGTTTCATTCTTGTAAACTGCATCTTGAATATCATATTCCACTCGCGCCAAACAAATACTATAGCAACGCTTATAGTGAGTAGTTGCGCTCTTCCAATACTATCACCTCCTAAATTTGGCAAAGGCATATTTGCGGTAAAACCAGTCGATCAGCGGTGCAGTCGATGGTTCCATGCCTTTCCCTCTTGAGTTGTCCGCTCAAGGGTACCTGTCTAATACCCCAATATAAACCTTAATCCGTTTAAACTGTACATGCATCATGGTCAAACCTAGCCAAGTCAGTTATGTTGTCCACATAATGACTCATTAAGATAACCTTGTCCAAAGTCCACCGGGTTTCCTTGAAACCCAAACGGACACCTCCACATTCTGTGTATTTATTTGGAGAACTAAAGTGCTTGCTATGCTAATTATTAGTTTAAATAGTCGAGTCCGATGGGGGTAAGGGCCTAACGCTTTGTTTTGCAGAAAATGAGGTACGAAGTCCCCAGATTTGGCATGGTAACCAACATTCATCCAAGGCTGATGAATTGGTGGAAAGACCTCCATTCCAGTGATCGGACACTCGTCCACAAGTACTAAGGGAATTTGCCTTCTCTTCTATAAATTCAGCCTAAAAACAGAATCATAGAGGCTGCAACATTGTTCTGGGATAGTGACAAGTTCGTGTTCCGCTTCGGGGACCTTAAAATGACTCCTTTGCTAAAAAAAATGGGAGGTTTAGCTGGTATTCCTTGGGAGACTCCGGGTTTGCTTATGCCAGAGAATCGCAAAGGAAGGGTTTTCCGTAAGATGATGGGACTAAAGAAGAACCCAGACTTAACACTCTTGAAAGACTCTAATATCCCATTCGACTATGTGTACGAGAGGTATGGCCATAGCAAGTCATACCGCACCTATTCAGATGAGTTCGCCATGAACTCATTGGGGAATGTCCATAGAAGGGTCTTCAATTTTATGTTTTGCTTTTTGGGAATGATGGTGTTCCCTATGAAGAAGGATATGATCCATACCAGACTGGCCATGGTAACCAAGACTTTGATAGAAGGAATTGGCGGACAGACTTTCAGCATAGTGCCCATGATCATTGTGAGATATACCGTGCCTTGGAAAACTGTCAGCAATAGGGCCGTCATTTTGAGGGTTGCAACTTATTATTTCAGCTCTGTCTCATGGAACACCTCAAGAAAGGGGAATACAGACAAGAGATCCTACGCAAAGACTGGGATGGTCACATCGCCTTCCACCATCCAAGGCATATGAATTATATGCCTAAAATATTTGCTCAGCCAGAGGATGCCTGAGGATGGGTAGAATGGTTCCCCACAGATGAGTTCATTATTCGATCCCGAGACGCACCATTTCTCATACTAATTGGTTTAAGAAGAACTTATCCTTACGTTCCTCTCCGAGCCATGAGGCAGGCTGGAAAAAAGCAAATCATACCAGGGGTCGACAAAATGAGTCATTTCAGGGCTGATTTCTAGGATGATGATAGCCCTCACAGGTTCCAAGCTCAGCATTTGTGGCACTGCAAACTCGTTTTAGGGAAAGAATCTATTGAGCCAGACGGGTATCACACCGTGTGTGCCGCACTATTCGGGTTGGTTGGAAGACAATGTCATGGGTCAGCCCGAGTTCGCTCGAGGTCACAGAATTATCGACGAGCATGCTGAAGCACGGGTTAAGTATAATCAAGTGCGCAAGAGAATTCGAGAATGTGAAAGTGAGCACAGGGAACTACAAGAATCCCATCAGAAGTTGATCGAGGAGTGGAAAGATATGGCTGTCAGCACCAACAAGAGACTAGGGTATTTGGATCGGGGTCTAGTGGAACTGGAAGGAAAATTCATCAAGAGAATTGAAGATTGTCAAAACGCTGAAGGAAATGCAGGCGGACATCTGGCCCGAGTTTATTTGCTGCTAGGACTACACGAGCTGGTGAAGTTGTTCAAGGGAGAAGAAGATGCCAAATCTGGGGAAGGTCCTTCTAGGACCAAGTAGTTAGGAGTCCTGTTATTCTTTATAAGGCCAATGGCCAATAGTGACATTTTACTTTCTATTATTTAGAGTCATTTTGGATTTGTGTTATTTTTTTCAATAAAATGAGGCATTTAGCATTATAAGTTATCCAAAACTATTTGTCGCTAGGCCTACCTCGGGCACAACGAGGCACCAAAGTTAGGACGCAATTTATATTTTCGCACAATGTGTTTAAATACTGTAATATTTTTTTCTTATAACCTGCACTAACTTATTACCTTTTGTTTTTCTTTTATTTTTATTCCCCTCCCCAAAGGTTAGTCCGTGCATTCTGGAACCATCGTCATACTCCACAAGATCCAAGGGCCCTCCACCTCCTCCACCTCCTCCTCCTCCGAGTCCTATCTGGGGCAAGAACAAAGGTAGAATGGGAGATCCAAATGCCAGAAAGGAGATTGAGATCCCTCAGGGTACCCCGGTTGCTAAGGAAACTGTTACCCAACTTGAGCAAAAACTGGTGAAATTTCGAGAAGAACTATATCAGGTTCATAATTTGGCGAACCTGTCATTTTCTCTCATCGCTCATGATGTCAACACCCAGAATCCCGCACCTACACAAAACATCCCACAACCACAGATACAACCCGCTTATGCATAATACTACAACGCATGCCAAACTCCCAACAACACTCCACTACTCACTCCCGATCCACTGAACACCACAAATGACCATCTCCACAACACTCCTATTTACGTGGATACTATACCCCATTATACTCAACCAATCTCAAATGCACCTAAGTATAATGACAAAGACTCCCTTATCAGGAACTTAGCGGCAGAACTCAAGAAATGAATCAGCCGATTCCAGGGCATGGAAGGTAACAAAGGTATCGAGGGGTTAAATTATGAAGACCTCTGCATTCAGCCAGATGTTGATCTTTCGGAGGGGTACAAAAAGTTCAAAATATTTGATAGAACATGAGATACCAGAGTCCACCTGAGGACATATTGCGATAAGCTGGTTGGAGTCGGAAACGATGAGAAAATCCATATGAAGCTCTTCATGAGAAGCCTGAAGGGAGATGCTTTATCCTGGTACATCTGCCAAGACCCCAAGAAATGGACAAGCTGGGTAGGCATGGCATCAGATTTCATGGATAGATTCCGATTCAATACAAAGAATGCACCGGATGTATTCTACATACAGAATTTGAAGAAGAAGCCCACCGAAACATTTCGCGAGTATGCTACTCATTGGAGGTCAGAAGCTGCAAAGGTCAGGCCAGCCCTAGAAGAAAAACAAATGAATAGACTCTTCGTTTGGGCTCAGGATCCCCAATATTACGAGAGGTTGATGCTGATCGAGGGTCAGAAGTTCTCTGATATTATCAAACTGGGAGAAAAAATCAAAGAGGGCATTAAGAATGGTATGGTTACTAATCTTGAAGCATTGCAGGCCACTAATAAAGCTTTACAATCTGGTGGTACGTCCAAGAAGAAGGATGTGAGTGCCTTAATGGTCGTACAGGGAGCCAAATCATCACTAAAATACCACACCAACCCATCACTTCCACGTATGTATCAGCCCATCCCGAATTACCAAGCACCCACACCCTCCTATCAAAATCCACCTCCCGTTTACCAATCCTCTCCATCTCTCACATATCAACCCATCTCACCCAGATACGCTCAACCAGCACCTGTTTATCAAGCTTATACTGCTCAAGCCTCTCACTACCAATCACCTCCCACCCGTCAAAATTTCCCTAGACCCAGGCCAAATTTTGACCGCAGACCTCCCAGACAATACACAGCCATCGCTGAACCAATTGACCAGCTATAGGAGAGACTTAAAGCTGCTGGTTATGTCACACCTATCCCAGCCAAAACTCCAAAAAATCCTTCCCAGTGGGTCAACCCCAATAACACCTGTGCGTACCATTCCGGCATGAAGGGAGACACCCTTGACGAGTGCCGCTCATTGAAGGATAATATTAAAACCCTAATCGACAATAAGGTCATCATAACAAAGGATCCTGCTCCTAATGTTTGCCACAACCCTCTGCCTGACCATAAAGGTGGAGACATTCACATGATCGAGATCGAAGATGATTGGGACCACAAAAGGTCGATAGCTTTGATTGTTGAAGGTGATGAACCAAAGAAACCAGTGGTTACACTTAACCCAATTGTTGTGAAGAATCACCCCTCTAGGGACGATGAAGTAAACATGTCTATACCTCTCAAATTTGAAGCACCTCCTCCTGCAAATGCGCCCGGACCAATTGAGGTTGAATTTGGAGTTCCAAAAGCACCTGCACCCTTTGAAGTTACTGTGTTACCGCCAAGGGTACCTATTCCTGTGAAAATGTATGACATAACACCGTTCCACTCAATGAATGACCAGAATAGGGCGGGTTTACATCCCAGAACACTTAGTTGAGTCCAGTAAGCAAGCATCGAGACGGCCTAATGAAATTGGGCCCGACAATCTTTGGAGAAAAATACAAGCTAAAGAGTAATCGGTCGCTGAGCAGTTGAACAAAACACTAGCACAAATCTCTATCCTAGCTCTTCTACAGAGCTTTGACGCTCACAAAAATGCCCTGATGAAGATACTGAGCGAAGCTTATATGCCCAGCAACATAACTGGAGGTAAATGACAAATATGGTAGGGAAAGTGCTGGAGAGCCAAAAAATCACCTTCCACGAAGAAGAGCTGCCGCCAGAAGGATTAAGCCACAACAAGGAACTACACATCACCGTGCAATGCGAGGATTATTTCATTACTAGGGTCTTGATCGATAGAGGATCTAGCCTCAACATCTGTCCACTGATAACTCTCAGAACTTTGAGAAAAATCCTACACGAGATCAAAGATGGGGCTATCGCATCCTACAACCTCCTGTTATGATGGCCCTGGATCCATACCGCATGAGCCGTAGCATCGACCCTACATCAGGCAGTGAAGTTCGAATGGAATCACCAGGAGGTGATTATTTATGGCGATGGTAGTAACCCCATATATAGTCGCCAGAAAATCCTAATGATTGGAGGTAGAAGGAGAATAGGCGAAGAAACATACCACCACATCAAAAGGGTCAACACTGTAGATAAGAATAAGTGGTGGGATAACATGATCAAAAGTATCCTGAATTGGTGTGGGTATGATCTTGGAAAGGGACTCGGTAAAAACCACCAGGGAATCACTAAACCCATCAAACTAAAGAAGCATGGTACTACATTTGGCTTAGGGTACGGTTACACTTGGGAAGGATTTCAGAGCTGGTCGCGACCATGGCGCGGCCCCTACTGTCCATTAGAGCTTCCGATACCTAGCCTGGAGCAAACCTTCCAACTGGCAGATACTATATATGGGTCGGTGGAAGATGAAGCGTTGGCAGCAATGAAAAATCTATTTCTGGAGGATGATGATATGGTCTGCTGTGTTCTTTTCGAGGAGGAAGGGGAGGAAGGCCCTTCCATACAAGTTGTGAACCAAGGACACCACCTCAGCAATTGGTCAATTAGAACCGTCACGGCCCGGAAGGCTTCGGGGTAGCAAGGCTAAACAAAAGCACCATGCATCTCATTTTATTTTATTTTACTAGTTGATTTTCTTTCCACATTGTCTTTAATTTTGAAAAGAGCTCCGATGTTTCAAACAATTATGAATTTAATTGAAGCATTTCAGTTTATCATATATCTTGCTCTTATTATTTTCTCTATCATTTACTCTATTTTTACACAACATTACTATTACTTACTTTGATGATGAACCAACGATTGTGACTTGCAACGAAACAACGCAACAAAAGGACATAGACTCAGAAAAAGATGAAATACCTGAAGAGGTCGTCAGAGAGGTTGAGAATTTTGAGAATAGACCTAAGTCTAACCAAGAAGAAATTGAGGTCGTTAATTTGGGAGATACAGAAAATGTCAAAGAAACTCGCATCAGTGTTCACCTGTCGCCATCACAAAAGGAAGAATATACAGAATTTTTAAAGGAATATGAGGACATATTCGCCTGGTCGTATGATGATATGACTTGTCTCCGCACGTCTATTGTAGCTCACAAACTACCAACATATCCAACCTGTCTGCCGGGTAAATAGAAGCTCAGGAAATTCAAACCCGACATGAGTTTGAAAATCAAAGAAGATGTTACTAAGCAAGTCAAAGCCAAGGTTCGCAGGGTAGTGGAATATCCAACATGGTTAGCCAACATCGTGCCAGTACCAAAGAAGGAGGGGAATGTTAGAATCTGTATCGACTACCAGGATCTCAACCGGGCCAGTCCTAAAGACGACTTCCCCTTGCCAAACATGCACATTTTTATCGACAATTGTGCCAAGCACGAGTTGTAGTATTTTGTTGATTGTTTCGCCGGATATCATCTGATATGGATGGATGAAGAAGATGCAGAGAAAATGGCTTTCATCACGCCGTGGGGGATGTATAGTTACAAAATGATGCCATTTGGATTGAAGAATGCTGGTGCCATTTATATGAGAGCCATGACTACTATCTTTCATGACATGATACACAAAGAGATTGAGGTATATGTGGACAACATCATCATCAAATCCAAGAAAGCCACTAATCATAAGGAAGACTTGAGAAAGTTCTTCAACAGATTGAGGAGGTACAATCTGAAACTGAATCCTTCCAAGTGTGCATTCGGGGTTCTTGCTGGAAAATTACTGGGTTTCATCGTAAGTCATCTAGGAATAGAATTGGACCCATCAAAAGTCAAATCCATTCACAAATTTTTACCACCAAAGAACAAGAAGGACGTGATGAGTTTCTTGGGAAGACTCAACTATATCAGCCGGTTCATAGCTCAGTCCACGGTCATTTGTGAACCCATCTTTAAAATGTTGAAGAAAGACGCCGCTACTAAATTCATTGACGATTGTAAGAAAACTTTTGACAGAATCAAGGAATACCTGTTAATGCCACCAGTCTTGGTTCCGCCCGAGCCAGGAAAACCTCTATTGCTTTATCTCACGGTTTTGGATGGAGCATTCGGTTGTGTTCTGGGACAACATGATGAAGCGGGGAGAAAGGAGAAATCCATAAACTATCTCAGTAACAAGTTCACCCCATATGAAGCACAGTATTCCTTATTAGAGCGCACCTGTTGTGCTATGACTTGGGTAGCTCAGAAATTGAGTCATTATTTCTGTGCCTACACTACTTATCTTATATCAAGGATGGACCAGCTGAAGTATATCTTTCAGAAGCCCATGCCCACTGGCAAGTTCGCCAAGTGGCAAATCTTGCTAAGTGAATTCGACATTGTTTACGTGACTCAGAAAGCAATCAAGGGCCAAGCCATAACAGATCACCTTGCCGAGAATCCTGTTGGTGGAGAATACGAACCCCTAAAAATGTATTTTCCTGATGAAGAGGTGATCTTTGTAGGAGAAGATGTTGCAGAATCCTACGGTGGTTGGAGGTTGTATTTTGACGGAGCCGCAAATTTCAAAGGAGTTGGCATAAGAGCAGTCCTAGTATCAGAAACCGACTAGCATTACCCGGTATCCGCCAAGCTCAGGTTCCCTTGGACAAATAATATGGCTGAATATGAAGCTTGCATCCTAGGGCTCAAGATGGCCATCAACATGAACATTCAAGAGTTGCTAGTGATCAGGGATTCAGACTTGCTCATACATCAGGTATTTGAACTACGCCTGACCTAATTCCCGTTTAAGAGGGGATACGTAGGCAACCCTATGGGTTCGATCAGAATTTAATAAAAAATTTCATTTCCCTATGCTATTGGAACTGGCCCAGAATTTTGAGGAGGACCCTCAAAATTCCGAAGTTAGTTTTCAGCCACTCATCGCTAGGAATGCCGCCCCAGTAAACTGGGGTAGAATTTTGAGGAGGACCCTCAAAATTCTGAAGTTGATTTTTCAGCTGTTCAGCCTAGCCGTCAGAAGTGCCAGCCCAGCAAACTGGGGCAGAATTTTGAGGAGGACCCTCAAAATTCCGGAGTAGGAGAGGTTGCAATGTCTTGAACCATGTCGTAGTCGTTGGTTCATCTAAAGAAAATTATTTTCTACTTACGTTATATTTACTAAATCATGCATAATTGTTGTTTGAATTGCTACTGTTTAGTGACGCTACCCCAATGAT
The DNA here is from genome assembly GCA_026770625.1 of Nicotiana glauca. Lineage (NCBI taxonomy): Eukaryota > Viridiplantae > Streptophyta > Magnoliopsida > Solanales > Solanaceae > Nicotiana > Nicotiana glauca. Next base: position 80,670 of record MU732103.1, read on the forward strand.
ACGCAACCCAGAAGCTAGGTGAAAATGAAGTAGCCTTTCCCCCTTTTTACAAAACTCACGATTTTCCTTTGGATGCAGGCACTCGACTTACAATATTGTCTGGAATATTTATGTACGCATATTTTCTCAAAAATGCAACTTCTCAGAATCATCACTTGTTCGTAATTGTTATCCGCACACAACCTCCCCAGCAGTCACGATATCGTAATCAGCTATCAGCTAAGAAATCTCACTAAAATCTGTCATTTTATTTTCTTGAATTGCATAAGGCTACCTTTCTGCCTTCCGAGACTAAGCACTGTCTCCATCTGCATTTTTGCATTGCATAAGGCTATCTTTCTGCCTTTCGAGACTAAGCACTGTCTCCATCTACATTATCTGTATCACATAAGGCTACCTTTCTGCCTTTCGAGACCAAGCATTGTCTCCATATGCATTTTTGCATTGCATAAGGCTATCTTTCTGCCTTTCGAGACCAAGCATTGTCTTCATCTGCATTATCTGCACAAGGCTACCTTTCTGCCTTTCGAGACTTAGCACTGTCTCCATCTGCATTATCTGCATTGCATAAGGCTACCTCTCTTCCTTTCGAGACTAAGCATTGTTTCCATCTGCATTATCTGCACAAAGCTACCTTTCTGCCTTTCGAGACTAAGCACTGTCTCCATCCTGCATTATCTGCAGAAGGCTACCCTTCTTCCTTCTGAGGTTGAGCTCTACCTCCACCTGCATGGCTGAAATACTGCCACCTCTATTTGCATCGGCTGAAATATCGCCACTTTATCTCTCTTGCAATCGGCTGAAATATCGTCAAACTTTATTTAACTTCTATATCGGATGAAAGATTGCCAGTTCATATTTAAATCTCCATCATCATCTATACCTATGCTTTCTGCGGCAGAAATATCGCCATTTTACTTTTTACATCGACTAAAACATTGCTTGTTTTATTTAAATTTCTGTTGGCTGAAATATCGCCATTTACATCTTTTGCATAAGCTGAAACATCGTTGCTTTATTTAAATTTCTGTCGGCTGAAATATCGCTACTTACATTTTTGCATCGGCTGAAACACCGCCAAACTTGCATTTCATGGGCTAAAATATCACCAAACTATCCGAGGGCGTCATTGTTCGGAGGCATCATCTTCATAGCCCGAGGACCCCACTTTATATCCTGCACAACATTTTTCAAAGGAATCATGGTTCGGAGGCACCATTATCATAGCCTGAGAACATCATTTCATAGTCTGCGAATCCTTTAAAGTTGCACTTCATGGCCCAAGACATTATGGTCCGAGGACGTCATCCTAACCGTCCGAAGACAACATTCATGGTCCAACGGGAACTTACATCACGTTTATGTTTATGCACAATATACGCCCGTATTGCTCACTTGCAGGTACACTAGCTAGCAACGACCGTCTCATCAGGAGTTATCCCGCTCCAGTTCCCGCAGTCGATCAAGTTTCAAAATGCCTCTTGCCACCTAAACATCGTATCCGTCTCTTTCGAATCTCCATCGGCATGTTCCATCAATGGTTCCTGAACTACGTACGACCTGATTCTTGTAAAATCAGGGATATGTAGGCAGCTCAGAAACTAGAGCCCGGTCAAATTCTTTTCAAATCGCCGATAAAGGTCAAAATTGGCCATCGTATCTTTACCCGACAACTCTTTCATCCTTTCCAGGTAAAGAGGGGCAGCTGTTTATACCCAATTTTCACCTAAGTATTTTTATACCCAAAATACTTCTGAAATAGCATATTTGTGCATATATAAGCACACCCAAGAGTTTTGACATTTTTAATGATTTTAAAACCAATTCATTGCCTATTTTAATACAACAAAATCCAATAATTATTCCTTAAATTATTATTTTTGTGAATAATTCACTTTATTCTCATATTTACACAAAAATATAATTAAGGTAATTTTGCATATTTTTACGAATTTATTTGGTATTTTAAAGCTAAATTGCATATAATTGCAATTATAGCTTATTTTGTGATTAATAGCTTTTTATAATTAAAAAATTAGTTCCAGTATTTTTAAGTTAATATTTAAGTAATATTTGTTTAATTAGTATTTTTAATTTATTTTTAAAAACCATTATTACCATTTTATAAAATAAAAAGGGAAAATTGGCTATTTAAAATCTGGCCGTATTTTATTTCAATTTTAGCCCAAATTGGCACCCCTAATTAACTCAATTCAGCCCCCCAATTAAATCCAAATTACCCGACCCAACACTCATTTGACCGACCCAGCCTGTTTCCCTTTTTAATCCAAGCCATTGATCATTTTGATAAATGGCTGACATCTCCCCTTTCCTTTTTTATTTCCTAACCCCTACTAACCCTACCTCATTCTCTCAAAGGCGTTGCCTCTAACCCCCTATCCTCTCAAACTCTCTCGAAACCCTAATCGCCTTCTACCACTTTCAACCCCAAATCCACCGGAGTTCATGGCCGCTCAAGCCATGGACGACCTATACTCACCTTCTACTGCTCTCACATGCTTGAAACCTGAAGGTTCAAGGCCATACTTCGAGGACCTTCGCTCAGACCTTCGTCGATTCGAGGTCTCCGGCCATTTCCGGTCTTACTCCGGTGTGTCTTAGACTCCTAAGCCTGGTTCCGACCTCATCAACTCCGGATTTGATCTTGTTTCTTCCAAGCCTTTCTCTTTTATAGGGTTCTCAGAAACCCTAGCCTATTCGAGGTTCCTTTTCATTTATTTGTTTGGATCTGTGCTCGATCTGTGCTATATGTGATGTTTTAAACGTTTTCCCCAATTTTCCTTTTTAAAATATTTTGATTTCAAATTAGGGTTTCTGAGTCTGTTTGTTAAATATTTTGTTCGATTCATTTGTTTACCATCTCTAAGTTTGATTGGTGTTGAAAACCTGATTTTTGGAGATTTGTTTGAGTTTCTGAATCTATCTGTTTGATTTACTTTGTTTGCACCTGTTTAGTGTTGAAAACCCTAATTTTTGGGGTTTATTTGAGACATTGAGATTGTTTATTTGTTTCATTTGTTTCTCGCCTGTAAACTCTACTGATTTGGAAAAACCCTAGTCCTTTGGGGTCTGTTCGAATTTTTGAGTTTGTTTATGCAACTCGCCTGTTTGAAATTGCTCCTTCACTTTAGCATCTCGTTTCCTTTATGTGATTACTCTTGTTCTGAGTTCTTGATATCTGTTAAACTCGACTACTTTTTCAAAAAGTTTTCACTTGAATCTTTGCATGCTTCTAATCTTTCTCTCTATTACTAAGCCAATGAAACTTGACCTACGTGACTATCATGCTATGAACGCTTGCTGTCTACTAACTCTGTGCTATTACTGTATGTTGTTTCTTCTTGCCATAGCTTGGCCTCACATGTCTATTACTTGTGCACTTCATTTATATACTGAGTCCCTTCTGTGATTGATTCTTAAACTCGTGATTGATTTTCAAAACTTTTCCTTTGTGAAATTCTAACTTTTACTCGCCTGTTAAGGGGTAATTGATTCTTTTTCTTTGATTGGCCTTACCAGATCCTTTCAAAAAATAATTACATTCCTGTACTTAGACTTAATCCTTTACTATATGATTTTACTTCTCCTTTTATGGCAACAATCATTCCCATTACAAATTGATTTTCTTTCCTTATATTAATCCTGTTAGTGTCCGTTGAGCAATAATCCCTTGATTAAAGGGAAGTCTTGTGTTAATTGATTCTGACTTGTGATTGTTTCCATGTTTGTGTTAAAACTTTACTTATTACCTTACTCTTCACTCATTTTCAAAATTATACATACCCTACCCTCTTTTCTATAAACACACGAACAACTTGAGTTCAAAATACACACTTACACTTAAAACTCTTTTTTCTTTATTGCTACTTGTGCTGTTGCTTTGTCTAGCCGGCTGAAAGCCAAGGCTAGACTGTGGACTCTTGTTTGCTCTACCTTTTCTGCACTTTGCTTCTCTACAAGTATGTCCTAGTTAATTTACAAGCCTCAGTAACAACATGTTTTCTTTAATTGCTCCAGTTTGTCATTCCTGTCTACTTCTACTCATGTTTCTGCAGTCCATATATGTTACTAGCATGCTATAATAAGTTCTCTTTCCCTTATAAATTAATGTTTATCTATGTGTGCACTCTATCAATCATTTGTTATTTACTTGCTACCTTATGAATCCCAAACCCTCGCATCCCCTTATATGCTTTAAGTTATGGTTCAGAAACATGGCAATATTTGAAGTTGTTGTCCATGGATATGAACTAGACCCTTTGGGTCATAAGCTTTGTCAGTTTCCTATCCGTATTCCCTTATTGTGTGTGCTGAGTAACATCTTTGGCTTGACAGTATTCTAGTTATTGCTCAGGCCATAGCTTGACCTCCAGTAGGTCTTCACTCTCTAAATGTTTGACCAACTGGTTTGGTCAGGGGTGTGCCAGTCTATTTTATGGCTGGGCATGACCACCAGCCTGCCTGGGTATTCCCTACCCCCTTTTTTTTATTGCACTTGCACTCACTCTTAGAACTTAGGTTTTGCCCCTCTTGTGTGAGCCTTTCCTTCGGACCCTTGAGCTCCCTCTGAACTTGGACACATAAGGGCTGGCCCTTCCACACTACACAACTCAATTTTCTGATTAGCATCTTGGGGTATGCACTGCCTGGGGTTCCTGAAATCCTTTGGATTTCTGAAACACCCTAGATGAGAGAATGCTTGGAAATCTGGATCTCGGAAGTGGCTCAATCTCATATTATTAGACATTAAGTCTGAATTAGGTTGCTCAGATGTAGTTGAGCATTCCTGATGTACTTTTTAATTCCAGTTTCATTTCTTTTGGGCTATAATAACTTGTATAAACTCGGGGATTTAGTAAAAGGGGAGGGGGTTTACTTTTATGCACTAAGGGTAGAAATCATGCCTATAGGAATTTATTATGATTTTTTCAACTCCACGCGTAGAAAAATGTCTATAGGATTTGACACTTGATTTTCTACAATAAAGCATATAGATATCATTCCTATAGGGGTTCACTTCTAATTTCTGCTACTGCATACATAGATATCCTGCCTATAGGGTTTAACTTCTGATTTCCGCAACTTCACACATAAATATCCTGCCTATAGGATTAACTTCTAATTGTCCTACAAATTCACATATAGAAATACTGCCTATAGACTCCTGCATTTCTGCTTATATAAGCGTCATTAGGCAAACGGTTCATAGGTGTAATAATAAAAGCTGCATATAGATACCATGTTCATAGGACTTCTGTTAACGTCTGAAAAGGTATTAAAGCCAATAAACATATAAAAAGCATGCCTATAGGAAATATCGAATCTAAATAGTCTCATTCATTAAAAGCAATGTCAACTGCTGAAATCGTATTATTCTGTTAAAACTGGTAACCTTTTTCTATAATCAGCTTGCATATTATCTAAAATCAGTAGATATCATGTCCAAAAACCCAACACTTAGACAAAAGGATTAATTAATAAATCAGATCAGTTTTAGTCAACTGCATTCGAGCGAGCCTAATATAGACTTTCTGTCTAAAAATATGCGTTGAACCAGTCCGCTCATCGCTTTATTTTAATTTAGCCAAATCAAAACGTGTAAGACATGCTAAACTCTATGACTTTATCTGATTTATGGAGGCTTATTTGAGCCCTATCTGCTTATTTGTTCTCCATTTATTTGTATTATGTGTTTTGATTGACGCCTTAGTATTTTATCCTTTGAAAAACTCCTAAAAGCCCCCAAACCCCTCTCCCTTTAGGATTAGTAGTCCATTTACCTCCGGGACTGATAGGATTGGGATGGGTAATAACATGCAATAAGTAACGATACTATTCCGCTCTTTAATACCTTAATTGGGTGGGGAAGGGTAGACATGGAGATGATGATCACACGATAACACTATGCATACAATTGGGTACCGGTGTTGTGTGGATGATCCATGTGATTTATAAACCTAGGACCCCTTTCCCTATGTTCCTTTGTTGAAGATCAATATATTTTGTCTTTTTAATATCCCAAAACTCCCCTTTATTTTTTACTGCATTATCCATTTTCCCTCTTTGTTTATAAATTCCAACATGCGTGTTAGCAACCCTTATGTGTAAATTTATTTTCATACTTGTTTACATTTAAGTCACAATGTAGCATGGATGGGAATCACACTAGTGGATCTTGAGGGGTGCCTAACACCTTCCCCTCGAGATAATTTCTAGCCCTTACCCGAACTCTAGTTTTTCATCTCAAATTCTTTCTTAAAGTGTCCTAATGCACTATAATGATTAGGTGGCGACTCTTCAAATCCAAAACCCAATTCCCAAATGGGAATAGAGTTGGCTTTCCTAAATGCCGTAAACCCAATTTCACGCTCTTTATAGGGAGGGAAAAAGGGGGCGTCGACAATGCCCATGACAACATAATCTTCCCTCAAATCCCACAGGAAATCCCCAAATAACCCAAAACCTAGCCGCCGCCTTTGAACCCTACGCCGTGGCCGGCGGTGCCACCTCCAATTAACTTCAAAGTCACACCCCAGAACCATCTCACCCCCTCATCTCAAATCCCCACTCCATTTGCTTCGAACCCCCCCCGGAACTTCTCTAATTTCAAATCGAAACTGAACCCTAAAAATCCCAAATCAGGGTTTTTGTTTTTATTCGATATTATTCGTGTGTTCTTTGTAAGCACACACGATTAATATCAGATTTTGACGAAAATCAAGGGATTTGAAGACTCGGGCCCTGTTCTGTATTGTCCAAGCTTTGTTAGGTATTTTTCTTCCCTTTTTCTCTTTGGTTCAATTTTTGTTCTTCATTCCCCTGTTTCTGTTTTCCTGCTTCTCCTCTTTTTCTTAATTCCTCCTCTTTTTTTTCTAGTTTCTTCAAGGAAATTTTTCATGCATATTAGTATTAAGTTTAATTATAGCACGATTCTATTCTTTATTAGATTTTTGTTTGAATGTTTTATTTGTTTATTTTTGTTTTTTTCTTTGGGCCCAAGACTTGATTCCTCCTCTATAAGGCATTAATTCAGTGATTCTTCACTGATAATTGGAACTTGTTTCCTAAAATCAAAATCCCAATAAAAGAAAGGATTTAAATTGGGTTTTCGAAGGCCCATTTCTGAACTATTAGGTCAAAAACTGACCCATGAGATTTCAAGGTGAAAACAGGGTAATTGGGGGGGGGGGGAGTTTAGGAAGTTTAAGTTAGGGAATCTTGCAGTAACAAAATAGGAATCCCCTAGAAGCTTCTAGTGTGGGGTTTTAATTTCAATTTTCTGGTTTTGGGTAGAATAACTTGGGTAGAAAGTCAGAAAGTGAGAGACTAATTG
>MU732103.1:97122-127435 GCA_026770625.1 Nicotiana glauca
GGGGGGGGGGGGGGGGGGAAGGCCCTTCCACACAGGCTATAAGCAAATGAGCCTGCCTCAATAACTGGACAATCAGAACCACCAGAGCCCGGCGAGTCTCGGGGTAGCAAGGCTGAAAAAGCATCATGCACTATTTTTTTTTTTACTAGTTGACTTTCCTTTAATATTTTTATTTTTGCAAGAAAGAGCTCCAATGTTCAAAAACAGTTATGGAATTTATCAAAACAATTTGGTTTTCTTATAAATCTTTCTCTTATTATTTTCTCTCATTACTTTACTCATATAACATTACTATTACTTATCTTGATGAACCAATGACTGTGATATGCAATGAGACAACGCATAAACGGACATAGATTCAGAGGATATTGAGATACCGGAAAAGATTGTTAAAGAAGTTGAGAATTTTAAGAATAGAACTAAGTCCAACCTAGATGAGACTGAGATTGTTAACCTGGGAGATGCAAAAAATGCCAAAGAAACACGAATCAATGTTCACTTATCACCGTCGAAAAAGAAGGAATACACAGAGTTTCTGAGGGAATATGAGGACATATTCGCCTGGTCGTATGACGACATGACTGGGCTGAGTACATCTATTGTGGCAGACAAACTACCCACTGATCCGACTTGTCCACCGGTAAAGTAGAAGCTCAGAAAGTTCAAACCTGATATGAGTTTGAAAATCAAGGAAGAGGTCACTAATCAGGTCAAAGATAAAGTTCTCAGGGTGGTAGAATATCCAACATGGTTAGCCAACATTGAGCCAATGCCAAAAAAGGATGGGAAGGTTAGAGTCTGTGTCGACTACCGGGATCTCAACCGGGTCAATCCAAAAGATGACTTCCCCTTGCCAAACATACACATACTGATCGACAATTGTGTCAAGCATGAATTGAAATCATTCATATGTAAGGTCCCATAAAAAAAAAAATCTCAAAACTTAGTAACCCGTGGTGTCAACTGCGAAAATCAAAAGAATCAATTTTCCAGAAAATTGTCATTTATGCGGTCCATAATGCGGTCGCAGATCAGCTATGCGGACCGCATTCCTGCCGTAGAGTGAAGTAGAAGAATTGTCAAAATTAAATTTGAAAATGCGGTCCACTATGCTACCGCATAATCAATATGCGGACCGCATTCCTGCCGCATAGTGGAGCAGAGAGTTGGTCTAAGTTGATGTCAAAAATGCGGTCCATTATGCGACCGCATAATCAGTATGTGGATCACATTTCCACCGCATACCCAGGCAGAGATGTCCAGTGATTTCGGGTCAGTTCTGCGGTCCAATATGCGGACCGTATTCCAATTCTACGATCGCATAGTGCGACCGCAGATCTTACCCGGACTTCTATTTTCTAAAATTTAAAACCCGACCCCCCTTCTAATTTAACACCCCAACCCCTCATTTTTACATTTTTTCTGAACAAAACAAGAGAGAGGGAGGAGGGGTTCTTGAGAGAAGGCTCATTTTTCTTCAAAAATTTGTTCCTCAAATTATCTGGTCTGGGAAATTTTAAAGCAATTGTCTTTCATCTCCATTTCTACAGGTAAAATCCCTACCCCATTTTCATTGACTTTCATATTTATTGAGAGGGGGAAAGTCTCATGCATTAGTTCTTGATAATAGGGGTTGAAACATCATACATGTTCGTTAAAACCTAAAATCTAGTAAGAGTAGTTGGGAAGTAGTAAAGAATTGTGTAAAGAAGGGTTGATAACCTAAATAAACTTGGTTAGTAATTGTGAACTTTGATTATAAGAAATATGTGTTAACTTGTAAACTAGATTGACGTGGCTAGATTGCTTGGTGACTGATAATAGGAGTTTAAAAAGTGAATTCGACTCCAGGTATGCATGGCTAACCTTGACCTTGTAGAATCGCCTTGTTGGCGTTCAAATGTTTGGTATGTGACATTCACGTGAGTAAATTGTGAAATTCGTGTGATTTGCAAGGGTGTGATTATGATATGTGGTGTTAGATGAAAAACAAATGACGTAAGGGAATTGTAACTGATGAAACTGAAATAATTGTGAAATTAACATCTATGGCTTATCGTGGGCAAGTATTGTTGTAACGTGAAACATTTGTGAATGGTGGAATATGATGGAAAAAGTATTGATGGTTATGGAAACACTTGTAAATTATTGTTGCTACTTCTTAAGAAGTGTTATTGTGATCTTTGTGAATTGTTCATTGCTGTTGTGATTGTTTATGAATTGAAAATGTACGGTGGGATCGGGTTGCGCGCCGCAACACGAAGTTATAAGGTGCGGGTTGTGGTGATAAGGGTGGCCGAGATAATAAGGGTGGCCGAGGTAATAAGGGTGGAAAGTGATCGAAATCACTGTTGAAATGAAAATATGAGCAAAAATGTGAAATCTATTGATGTGGAAATGTGGAAGGGAAACAGGAGAGTTAATAAAACTTGTTTGGCTTGATTGTTCTTTCTTTATGGAAATTGATTGTTGTTTCTGTTACTGTTACTTATTTGTCTATGGCTTGAGTTTACTTGGCGCAAAGTTTGTTATACATACCAGTACAATTCAAGTGTACTGACGTCCCTTTTGCCGGGGGCGCTACATTCGTGTCATGATTGTAGGTGGATCTGCAGCAGGTATTCCAGCCCATCGATCGTAGCTCCCTCTTCGCCTTCCGTCAACTGTTTTGGTGAGCCCCATTCCTCTCGGGGCCCTATGTGGCTCAAGCCGCTTGTCTCTGTAGTTTTATTTTGCTGTTGTGTAAGGTATAGCCGGAGCCTTGTTACCGGCAAGTACTGTATTATCTCGTTGTATATTTAGAAGCTCCGTAGACAGTGGATATGGGTTAGAAGCTATGTATATTCATGTTTCTTTTGTCGGACAACGAATTGGTAATTTCACTAATTATTATGTATGTATGTTTTGAAAAAGGGTGATCTAAAATTAAGTATATGGCTAGTTCTTGGAATACTGAATAAGGAAAACAAGGGGGTAGCTCATGGGTTAGGAAAGGCACCCAGGTCCGCTTGACTGGGGATACCCGGTCAAGCGCCGGTCATGTCCCTCGAGTTTGGGGCATGACATCGTGGATTGTTTCGTTGGTTACCATCAAATCTGGATGGATGAAGAAGATGGTGAGAAAACGGCTTTCATTACACTGTGGGGAATGTACTGCTACAAAATGATGCCATTTGGGTTAAAGAACGTAGGGGCCACATACATGAGAGCCATGACTACCATTTTCCATGATATGATACACAAGGAGATCGAGGTATATGTAGACGATGTTATCATCAAGTCCAAGAAGGCCACTGATCACATGGAAGATTTGAGGAAATTCTTCAATAGACAGCAGAGGTACAACTTGAAACTAAATCCCGCAAAATGTGCATTCGGGGTTTCAGATGGAAAATTACTTAGGTTTATTGTGAGTCGCTGGGGAATAGATCTAGATCCATCAAAGATCAAATCCATTCAAGAATTACCACCGCCAAGGAACAAGAAGGACCTGATGAGTTTCTTGGGTAGACTTAATTACATCAGCCGGTTCATAGCACAATCTACATTTATCTGTGAGCCAATCTTCAAGATATTGAAGAAGGATGCCGCCGCCAAATGGACCGATGAATGCCAGAAAGCTTTTGATAGGATCAAGGAATATTTGTCAACACCACCAGTTTTAGTCTTGCCTGAACTAGGTAAACTTCTGTTACTCAATATTGCAGCATTAGATGGTGCCTTCGGTTGCGTCCTGGGGAAGCATGATGAAACGGGAAAGAAGGAACAGGCCATCTACTACCTCAGCAAAAAGTTCACTCCATACGAGACCTGGTATTCTCTGTTAGAACGCACCTATTGTGCTCTAACTTGGGAGGCTCAGAAATTGAGGCACTATTTTTGTGCCCACGCTACATATCTCATATCAATGATGGATCTTTTGAAATACATCTTTCAGAAGCCCATGCCCACTGGCAAGCTCGACAAGTGGAAAATCCTGTTGAGTGCATTCGACATTGTCTACGTGACTCAGAAAGAAATCAGGGGACAAGCACTAGCAGATCACCTGGCCGAAAACCCTATAAATGTGGAATACGAACCCTTGAAAACATATTTTCCGAATGAAGAGGTGTCATTCATAGGAGAAGAAATTGCAGAATCCTATGATGGTTGGAGAATGTTTTTTGATGGAGCAGCAAATTTCAAAGGAGTTAGCATAGGGGCAGTCTGAGAGTCTGAAACTGGTCAGCATTATCTGGTGTCTGCCAAACTCAGGTTTTCTTGCACCAATAACATGGCCAAGTGTCACACCTCCTTTTTCGCTACACCCACAAGGGCGTAAAGGAGTTTTTCCAATTAAAGGACAATCAGAACGGGATTTATTATTATAATTCAGAGTCGCCACTTGGGAGATTAATGGTGTCCCAAGTCACCGGTTGAATTCCGAACCAAGGAAATTATGACTCTGTTAACAGTCCGCGAACCAGAAATCCGAGTAAGGAGTTCTGTTAACCCGGGAGAAGGTGTTAGGCATTCCCGGAACCACGGTCGCTCAACTGTTGTAGTTGATTTTATCTGATTTCAAAACAGGTTCTAACTTATGTGCCATTTATTAGTAACCCATTTTTTTTTCTGTTTTAATAAGAATTGCAACGTCGTGAAAATGCATCTCGAACCACGTCGCACCAGTGCTCCCGTGGTTTTTGACACATTTCGACTTCGTTGAGATTTAGATTTGGGTCACATAAATGTGCACCCATATTTAGGAAGGTAATATTATTAAAATACGCACCTAAAGCAATTATGTATTATTATCTTTGGGGAAGACCGTGAAATTCACTAAAAGATCCTCCCGAGTTTCTAAGTAATTTGTATAAGCAAATATCGAGGGCCCTGCAATTTTGATTATTTTGCTTGGCGAGGCCCGTCTCATTTGTTATTAAAGGCCAACTTAAAACAAACTATACTTTTTACTTAATTTATCTTTAATAATAAAGCCATCCTAATTAATTAACATAACAATCTTAATAATTAACCTCTTCTTAATTGTATTCAAATTCCAACCATCTTTGGGCTTGAATACAGCCCGTATGGCAAGGCCATAAGAAATGGCAGCCTGCAGATCGCTTGGGCTCAAGTCCTGAGCCGTCTGCCAAGTCATTAAAGCCAATGGGCTGACAACAGGTTAATTACAAAATAAGATGGATCAAGCCCAATGGCTATTGGTACTAATATAGTTTAATTCAAATGTTGCTAACAATTATAACAATTATAATAATATACAGATATCCAAACTAATGACACTTTAATCATGTGAATTCTCAATTTCAGCATTCCATTTATTCATCTACTCCACATCTTATGACTTCAAAATATAACTTAAACGAGACTCAAATGCAATACTAATATCAGGTTCATGTTACTAGACCAATACTGATAACTTCCAGATTTTACTTGGATTTAATTCAAGTTCATGTTACTAGACCAATACTCAAGTAATTCCTGCTTTTAACATAATCCATGCAATCGATATTGAAACTTAATATGCATAAGCCCTAGGCAGTAATTTTCTACTCTTTCAATAACAAGTGAAGGTACCTAATGAGCACATGAATTAGAATGTAGCTAATGATTACACAATAATGAATTACACTATGCTAAGGTACATGAATGAATAACAATTCATCAGTCCACATTAATTACAAACACAGTTCAGGTTCAATACACTTTCAGTGGATTAAAACTAACAAACATACTTCAAATTTGACTTCAATTCACTTCAAATGTTTGAGTTACACCAGAATGAGTTCAATAGTGTACCTGGACAAAAATTCAGGAGGAGGAATGAGTCAGTGGCAATAACAGCAAAGATCCAACAGAATGCCCATCAATACATGAATGATTTCAAAGGATGTTGACAGAAAACAACACAACAATAGTAATAATTTTCAACTTTAATCAAGCAGGAACCAAATGGCAACCTAGGATGACACTAAATCGACTCAAATCTAAACCAACACACCCTTGAACTTTCAGCAATCCAAAATACACCACAATACACTAGCTAAGACCCAAATTCACTCGAAATTAATCCAAAATACTTCTGAAACTCCAGCAGAGCAAAACTCAACCAAACACCAACTTAATTAGACTCAAAATTACTCGAAATGACCTCTGAACTTCAGCTATTAGAATGTGAGTTAAGAGAAACTAATCAACCACAGAACTTGAGATTAAACTTTAGGAATCAATGGAACAGTACTTTTTTTTGGTTTTTCTATTAGATTTTCTATTGTTTTTGGATTTTTGAATATTTAAATTTCAAAACTAGATCTGAAAGTTAGAGAGAGCTTTTGGCTGGAATTTTAATCCAAGGCACTAAACATGCCTTTTATAGGCAGAAAAGGGAGCAGAAAGTTCTGGAAGTTTTTACTCATTTTCCCTCCCTTTTAATTTCAGATTTTACTTATTAAACCTCCAATTTTTGACTTGTTATCCAAGTTAATGCTCTTAAAAGTTTGAAACTTACACTAAAACCCCTTTCTAGAAGGCCGTAGGGTATTCTTTTACCTATACAATACCTATACTACCCTTACCTTAGCTTTGAGTTTACCATTTATAATAAAACTACCCTTTTTCATGCCTAAACTACCCCTGAAACCCTCTTTAAATTACTGACCAAGCCAAACCCTTTTACTAGAGTTAAAAACTAACTATATTCAATCCTAGTAACTAAACCAGCTATAACCAATTAACAAAACTAAAACTTAACTCTAATTAATACTAACAGGAAAAGAAAACACTAAGAAAAAAATAAATGAGTAACATTAGACTAAAAATATTCAAGGCTGACATTACTAATAATAATCAGAAAATGAATTATGACCTAACAATTAAAGTAAACATATAACTAATGACTAAAGTAATCAACAATTAGCAAAAATAAATCAAAACGGACTAATTACTAATAAATAAATACTGAAATTATAAACTAAAATCATGAACCAGTAAACAAAAGATTGAAAACAAAAAAAAAAACTATGAACTAAAAACACAATTAACCCTAATAAAACGAGAATTAAACTAAAACAAGAGAACAAATTAAAACTCAAAGAAATAGAATTAATTTTGAAAAGAAACTTACTAATTTGATCTTTATTTTCAAATCTGGTGAGTTTTCTTGGATTTATTTGGACCATAATCGTCCTTAATTATATGTTTTCATGAGAAAACACATAATTATGGTCTATTATAGCACAAAACCCCTTAAAATCCCAATTTGCAAATTTAGGGTTTCTGGCCCAATTTTCGATCTGGAATTCGAGGCGTTTGACCGGAATTTGAGGAAAGAATGTTTAGATTTGGAACGGGAAAGAGGAGAGGAGGATATAGTGTGATTTTGAGGAGATTTGGAGGTGGCGCCGCAGGACACGGCAGAGGCGGCAACCACTGTTTGGATTATTTGAAAGGTTTGAAGGTTATTCGAGAAATAATGAGGCTAGATTCATGATGAGGAGGATGAGGTGAAGAAGTGGTGTATTTTTTGAGTAATTTAGAGCTTCGCCGCCGGCGGAGGTTGGTGGGGCACAGTGGGGTTATGACGGTGAGGCGGAGGGCTGAACAGGGTACGAGGAAGGGAAAAATGTTTAGGGTTTTTTGTGATTTTTCGGAAAATTATATCTAATCTTGAATAATCTGTTATGGCCGCTGGATGATAGAGTATTGATGGTCAAGATCAAACGACACCAAACAGCGTCGTTTCATTTAATGAAGGGGCAGGCCGGGTTGGGGTGTAATTTGGGATGGGTTTGGTCCGGTTCAGGGGTGGGATCCGTTTGGGCTAGGGTTGAAATTGCTTCTGGGCTCAGCTTCAATTCAATGTAACAACCCACTTTCATTTTATACATTTTCTTTTATTTTTTCTTTCAATTATTTTCTTTTACTCTTTTTATTGTTTTGTATTTTATATTTTTTGATTTTATTGAAAATAAAACAAAGACTCAATTGACTCTAATACAACATTATTTAATTTTCCTCAAATTAACTAATTTTCAATTTTTAACTAAACCTAAAAGAAATTCAACAAATTAAAGATAAAAGTGTAAAGAACCATTTTTGTCATTTTCTTTAAATTTGGTTTTAAAACAAATTAGTCCCTAATTAATGCTAAAAATATATAATTAAATCCTCAATGCAAAATGTATTTTTTGTATTTTTATGTGAATTAAAATGCACAAATAAAATGCAATAATTAATAGAAAATGCCACAACATTCACAAAAATTGTAAAATAATAAACAAATCATTTTGTTTGGAATTTTGGGAATAATTCATATATAGGGCAAAAATCACGTGCTCACAGCTGCCCCTCTTTGCTCGGAAACACGAAGAGTTTTCGTGCAAAGATAAGTGAGCAAAAATGAGCGATTTTTGCCCGTTCGCATATTCCGTGTGAAGCATTTTTAAAAGACTTGACCATACCCTGCTTCAGAAGTTGCCTACATATCCTGGGCTAAACAGGAATTAGGTCAGTGTAGTTCGGGAGTGTCTGGTAGCTGGGACTACCAGGAGCTATGATCTCATTGCTGTTGCTACTGCTACTGCTACTGCTTGATGACCTCCTTATTACACCGTGGTAAAACAAAAGAAGCTAGCCTAAGCTATGATCTATGAGTTACAGAAGATCTTATCTATGTCTTCAAACTTGCTCTTGTGTTGCCTTGAACTTGTATCTTGTATTCTTCCGATGGGATTCTGTGATTGGCGATGTTTTGCCATTCCTCCAAACGATGCTTGATTGTTGCAATTTTAAATATGTGCCTCTATTCTCCAGGCGAGCTCCTGGTTACTGACGCTTGAAAAGTATTCCCTTGTTCTCTAGGTGGGCTCCTGATGGTGACGCTTGAAAAGTATTCCCTTGTTCTCCAAGTGGGCTCCTAACGGCGATGCTTGAAAAGTATTCCCTTGTTTTCCTGGTGGGCTCCTGACTGCAACCGAATAGACATCCAAAGAAAATTCTTCTGCCCCAGTTTGGTGGCTAGGCACATCATGTTATAAATTATTAAAAGGCTAAAATTTGAATTGTACTTCCCTTGTTCTCCAGGTGGGCGCCTGACTGCTGAACTTGAAATGTATTCCCTTGTTCTCCAGGTGGGTGCCTGATTGCTGAATTTGAAATGTTTTCCCTTGTTCTCCATGTGGGCTCCTGATTGCTAAAATTTTCAAAGTATTCCCTTGTTCTCCAGGTGGGCTTCTGATCACGACAAAATAGATAAAACAAAGAAAATTTTCTGCCCCTGTCTCAATCAAAGAAAAATTTGTTAATATAAAATGGTGGTTAGCTGCTGGCATTCTTGTTGGGTATATTCCTTCTTCTGGCTCTGCTCTAACTTGTTTCCCTGGACTTGCTTTGAAACGCCTCGACTTTCTGATTGACTTTCAACCCTCTGACTTTGATGACCTAGATGTTCTATCCCGTATTGCTGTTTTGTGTTTCTGACCCTTCTTGTGAAACTTTGCTTCTCCCCCACAGTTATCTGATTATCCCACTGATGAGATTTCCATTGGTCCTTCATGCCTTACTTTCTTTTGATATGTTCCAACCCTGTTATGCCGTACAACTAGGAAGCTGGTAGTTAGCCTTGACATCCTTCTTTTGTTTTTGAATAGAACTGACACTGAAACATCTTATAGACAGACTTCAAGAGAATGAAATGCAGTGACCTCGAAGGTTAAGGATAGAAAGACTCTAAAAACGGATAATTTGTAATGAAGAGAAAAGGATAGGACTTATCTGAGTGGAACAGATGTTACCATTGATTGTGCAATGCATTTTGGATTAACCAGCCTAGTGTGTCCAACCAATCAACTTTCAATTGCCACATTTGCTGTTCCACACTTTCAAAACCTGACTTTCACCAAAACTCAAACCTTGTTTTGCCATGTTTCGAGCACCTTTCAACCACATACTTGTTTCATTTGCCCATCTGAAAACTCACCTTCGCCTTACAGTGCCTGTGAGGGTTTTCACCGATAAGACTCTCTCATTTTTATTTCTCTTAACTCACGTCGCCCTATGGTGCTCGTGAGGGTTTTCACCAATAAAACTCTCTCAGTTTTATCATTTTCCTTTCTCTCCTGGTATCAGAGTATTACCCCCAACATGAATCACTTTACCTGCTCGTATTGGAATTTCTTGAAGATCGATCGGAAGGTCTTTCTTTGGACCGTAATGCAGGCTTTTGGATAGGATTTAGAAAGAAGGGTATAGAGGCTCAAAACAATTCAACATGGGCTTAAAATTACAACTTTCGGAATCAGATTTCTCACAACGACCACAACTTCTGCCCTAGTTTCTTTCTTGGGGACTTTTGGACTTTTATTTTATTGTGACTGAACCTCAAAGAGAGGCTGCCTACGTACCCTTTTGGGATCAAGTCAAACGTAGTTCAGGTCATAAAATTACTTTGTTATTGCGATCTTTCCCTTTTCCACCTTCCGCTTTTTTTCTTGTCATTTCTTTTCTTTTCCTTCTCTTTTCTTTTCTTTTTTTTTGTTTTTCTTTTCTCTTCTTTTTTTCCTTTTTCTCTTTTCTTTTATTTTCTTTTTAATTTTCTCTTTTTTTTCTCACTATTTTTCTCTTGTTTCTCCAGTTACTTTCCCCATTCAGGTTTTCGCGTTTGTTATTGATTCCGAAAGAGGGTACGAAACAAAACTAGAATAAGGCTCAAATGGATAACAAAGGATAAAGTGTTTGGATAGCAGAACAAAATGCCTTCGTCATTTCAATCTCAAAACATGCCAAATACAATTAGGTACATTTAGATAAAGAAATCATACATAGTATCGCTTGACTGCATCAGAGTTGATAGCCATTTCTACACATTTCCCTTCCATGTTTGTTAGATACAATGCACCATTGGACAACACTCGGGTTACAACAAATGGCCCCTGCCAGTTGGGGGCAAACTTTCCTTTTGCCTTAGCTCAGTGAGGTAGGATACGCCTCAACACCAATTTCCTTACTTCAAACTTCCGCGGACACACTTTCTTGTTATATGATCTTGCCATTCTCTATTGGTACAACTGTCCGTGACATACGGCTGCCAATCTCTTTTCATTAATCAAACTTAGTTGTTCCAAACGGCCTTTGACCCACTCATTATTGTCAATTTCCTCTTCGGCAATAATCCGAAGGGATGGTATTTAAACCTCTGCGGGTATTACCGCCTCCGTACCATATACCAATGAATAAGGAGTTTCCCCTACTGAGGTGCAAACAGTAGTGCAATAGCCTAATAGAGCAAAAGGTAACTTCTCATGCCACTGCCAGGACCCTTCCACCATTTTTCGAAGTATTTTCTTGATGTTCTTGTTAGCTGCCTTGACCACTCCATTCGCCTTAGGACGATATGGGGTGGAATTGCGGTGCGTGATCTTAACCTACTGGCATGTTTTCGCCATCAAACGGCTGTTGAGATTGGCACCATTGTCTGTCATAATTACCTTTGGGATTCCGAATCGACAAATGATGTTTGAATGAACAAAATCGACTACTGCCTTCTTGGTCACCGATTTGAAAGTTTTCGCTTCAACCTACTTAGTGAAGTAATCAATGGCTACCAGAATAAACCTGTGCCCATTAGACACAGCTGGCTCGATCGGCCCAATGACATCCATCCCCCAAGCAACGAAGGGTCATGGTGCCGACATTGTATGCAACTCAGAAGGTGGAGAATGGATCAAATCTCTATGTACCTAGCATTGATGACACTTGTGCACGAAAGTTATATAATCCTGTTCCATAGTAAGCCAATAATAACCTTCTCGGAGAATCTTCTTTTCCAATACATATCCACTCATATGACATCCAAAAACTCCCACATGTACCTCGGTCATGATAGTTGTAGCTTGTTAGCATCCATGCACCTCAATAAACCAAGATCTGGAGTTCTTTTGTACAACACTCCTCCACTGAATAAAAATCCGCTTGCCAAACATCTAATGGCTCTCTTCTGATCCCCTGTGGCATGTTCCGGATATACTCCCATCCTGAGGTATTCTTTAATATCATGAAACCACAGCTTACCATCAAGCTATTCTTCCACCATGTTACAATAGGCATGCAAATCTCGAACCTGAATCTGCAACGGGTCTACATAAGCATTATCTGGATGATGCAACATTGACGCCAAAGTGGCCAAAGCGTCAGCAACTTCATTATGAATCCTTGGAATGTGCCTGAAATCTATTGACTGAAACCGTTGACAAAGTTCGTGCAAACACTGGCGATACGGTATGAGCTTCAAGTCTCGTGGCTCCCACTCTCCCTGAATCTGGTGCACCAGAAGATCCGAGTCACCCATGACCAAGATCTCCTGGACACCCATGTCTATAGCCAACCTCAAACACAAGATACATGCCTCGTATTCAGCCATGTTATTGGTGCAGTAGAAGCGAAGTTGAGCTGTAACAGGGTAATGCTGCCCTGTCTTAAAAATAAGTACTACTCCTATCCCAACGCCTTTGGTATTGGCAGCCCCATCAAAGAACAACTTCCACACTGGCTTTTCGACTTGTTCTAATTCCTCGACGTGCATTGTCTCCTCATCAGGGAAATATGTCTTCAAAGGTTCATACTTGTCATCAACTGGGTTCTTGGCTAGATGATCAGCTGCCGTTTGTGCTTTCATCGCAGTACGGGTCACGTAGACAATATCAAATTCCGTGAGCAAGATTTTCCATTTTGCGAGCCTCCCTGTGGGCATCGGCTTTTGAAAAATGTACTTCAATAGGTCCAACCTCGAGATGAGATAGGTGGTATATGATGACAAGTAATGTTTCTATTTCTGCGCTACCCAGGTTAGAGCACAACACGTCCTCTCAAGCTGCATGTATTTTACCTCATAAGATGTGAAGTTCTTGCTAAGGTAGTAAATCTCCTGCTCTTTCTTTCATGTGACATCATGCTGCCCCATTACACAACCAAAAGAGTTATCCCAAACTATCAGATAGAGGATCAAGGGTCTTCCCGGCTCTAGCGAAACCAACACAGGTGGACTGGCCAAATTCTCCTTAATCTTGTCAAATGCTTCGTGACATTCATCTGTCCATCTGACCGCAACATTTTTCTTTAGCAGCTTAAAGATAGGCTCGCAAGTCGTTGTAAGCTGGGCAATGAACCTGCTGATGTAATTCAACCTGCCGAGCAAACTCATCATCGCTTTCTTGCTTCTTGGCGGTGGTAACTCTCGAATGGCTTTGATTTTGGACGGGTCTAACTCAATACCGCGTCGACTTAAGACGAACCCCAAAAACTTCCCCGACGGAACTCCGAATGCACATTTCACTGGATTAAGTTTGATGTTGTACCTGCGGAGCCTCTGGAAAAATTTTCGCAAGTCTTTAACATGGTCACATTGCTTCCTTGACTTTATGATCACGTCGTTGACATACACCTCAATTTCCCGATGTATCATATCATGGAACATGGTGGTCATTGCCCTCATATATGTTGCCCCTGCGTTCTTCAACCCGAATGGCATGAGCCTATAAAAATACGTTCCCTAAGGAGTGATGAATGCCGTTTTTCCGCATCTTCCTCATCCATTAAAATCTGGTGATAACTCGCATAACAGTCCACGAAGGAACCAATATCATGCTTGGCACAATTTTCAATCAATATATGGATGTTTGGCAGTGGGAAGTTTTCTTTTGGACTCGCCTTATTGAGATCACGGTAATCAACGCACACTCTGGTCTTTTTATCCTTCTTTGGCACAGGCACAACATTGGCTAACCAAGTGGGATACCGGGTGACCCGGATGTCCTTTGCATCAAACTGCTTGGTGACCTCTTCTTTGATTTTCACACTGATATCTATTTTGAATTTCCTCAGCTTCTGCTTGACAAGAGGGCATGCTGGGTCGGTGGGCAATTTGTGGACCACCAAATCGGTACTTAAACCCGGCATATCGTCATATGACCACGCAAAGACATCTTTGTACTCTAGCAGTGCTTTGATTATCTCTTCTCTGAGCGGAGGCTCCAAATGGACATTTATTTTTGTTTCCCGAACATTCTCCTGATCCCCTAAATTGATTGCCTCTGTGTCGTTCAGATTAGGTTTGGGTTTTTCCTCAAATTGACTTAATTCTTTACTGATTTCTTCAAAGGCTTCCTCATCATCATATTCTACCTCATCATCACACTCAATTTCTTGTATTATTATTTCGGAATTAGACTGGTAATCAAGACTAGGCCGAAGACTCTTCATGTATGACACATCAGTGATACCAGCATAAAAGGGACTGTACAAGAAAGAAAAGAAAGACAAAATAAAGGCTATTAGGAATGAAATTGCATTTCATTAAAATTGTAAGATAACAAGGTTTAACTCATCCAAACGGACGGAACATAACATCCAAATTACGACCTTGGAAATAATCTAGATTAAATTGAAAGGAAAATCAAAACTAACTACCACGACTCCCTCCGGGTAGGAAGAGGAGTAGCTTCCCAATTATTGAGTTTTGCACGGGCCCCACGAACTGCATATCTGCCTTGCTTGGACCTTCGCCTGCCTCCACCATATTCACCTCATCAAACAGCTTTTCAAACCTTTCCGTCAACTCCTTATCGGGTTCCATAGTTACGGAATAAAGCATTACCATTGCTGGGCGCCTCTTAGTACCAGGCCGGACAAAGGAATGTGATAGGAGGGGTATGGGTTTTGGAAGGGTCCATGCTCTCTTTTTCATCTGCTTAGCTCGCCTTATGTCAACAGTAGTGGGCTTAAAGCCTAACCCGAAAGTATCCAAGTTTCCTGGAAGAGATACCGGCTGTATGATGCCCTGTAACGAGGCACACAAGCCTTTTCCAGGTAAGAATCCATTCTTTATCATTTCTGAAGCCACCATGACAGATGCAGCAGCTACTCTTGGCCTAGGAATACATTCTCCTTTCGGAATTTTGGCAACTGACACTGTGTCCAAGACTTTGTAAACCCATGGACCTTTATCGTCCTCAGCTTCATCGAAAGGCATAATGGTATTACATGAACTATCCTCTCCATGCACAACAATTTCCTGTCGGTCCCATTCGAATTTGACCATCTGATGCAAGGTAGACGACACAGCTTTTGCAGCATGAATCCAGGGCCGATCCAATAAGAGATTGTAAGAGACTACCATGTCGAGCACTTGGAACTCCATTGTGAATTCAACCAGTCCTATAGTCAGTTCTAACACGATGTCCCCGACCGTGTCCTTTCCCCCTCCATCAAATCCTCGCACGCAGATGCTATTCTTCTGGATTCTCTCACTGTCCACTTTTAACTTTTCCAGGGTGGAGAGAGGGCAAATGTTTGCGCTAGACCCGTTGTCAATCAATACTCAAGTAACCACAGAGTCTTCACACTTCACTGTGAGGTAAAGTGCCCTATTATGCTCAGTACCCTCCAAAGGCAACTCATCATCGGAAAATGTAACCCTGTTGACCTCGAAAATCTTATTCGCTATCTTCTCCAGATGATTTACAGAGATTTTATCCGGAACATGGGCTTCGTTTAGAATCTTCATCAATGCACGGCGATGCTCGAGCGAATGAATCAATAGAGACAGCAGTGAAATATGCGCTGGAGTTTTCCTCAGTTGTTCTATAATAGAATAATCTTGCGCCTTCATATTCTTTAAGAATTCTTCAGCCTCTTCTTCCGTTACGGCCCTCTTTACTGGTGCTGGATTATCTTTGGCTGCTTTAACCTTTCTCAGCTCTTCAGGGGCAAAGCATCTCCCTGAATGAGTCAGTCCATGGGTTTCACAAACTTCTTCTTTAACTTCCTTCCCCTTGTACGTCACAGTCACTCGGTCATAGTTCCATGGTATGGCCTTTTTACTGATCACTAGTAATTGAGTCACCGGTTTGATGATAACCAGCTCTGCACGAATGCCCTTTACAATCACAACGGGCTTGACAACTGCTCCTGGTTCTTGTTTTATTGCCATCGCTGGTTTGCTGACTGTCCGTTCTACTGTGACCAATGCCTTTTCACCGATTAATTTCTCATTTGCTTTGTTCTCACTGGACTTGATCATCATCACAGTCTGTGAAGGCTTCTTGCACTCCCCTTTTTGCACTAACTCGATCATATGAGTCTCATGATGGGTGGGTAATGGATTTTGAGTGATGTTAGGCATCTCCGGAGCTTGTACTTCAATCCGGTGGGTATCAATGAGCTCCTGGATGGCCATTTTCAAATTCCAGCATTTCTCTGTATCATTCCCCGTAGCACTTGAGCAATACTCGCAATTCACCGAATGGTCCAGGTTCCTTAGGGAAGGATTTGGTATTTTGGGTTCAATCAGGCTTAACATGCCCAATTGTCTCAATATATGGTATAAGCTAGTGTAAGATTCTCCCAATGGTGTGAAAGTTTTCTTCTTCTACAGTTGGTCATTTTTAGAAGCAAGGTTGGGTCAAAAACCAGGTCCGGTGGGGTTTTTGTAGGCTCTCGGAGGTGGGTAGGCATTTTGAGTGTGGTAAGTATTTTGTAGGGTGGGTGCACACCATGGAGCTTGAGGTTGAGGATATGCTTGGGCGTGGTGAACAGAGAAGTGGGGGGCGGGAGGTCGATAGTAGTGTTGTGGCTGGCCATATAGGTTGTGTGGGTAGGTTTGGGGATGGGGGCGTGGTTGGTGATAATATGATGATGGACCCCTGGACCAAGCTCTTGATTCTACTACTGTAACATCTTCCTTTTTCTTCTTTCCCAATACCCCTCCAGTGCCGCTCTGGATGGCCTGGGTAGTTGCTTTAATCGCCGAATAGCTCATGATTTTGTTAGTCTTGAGACCTTCTTCCACCATACTTCCCATTTTCACTACCTCATTAAAAGTTTTCCCAACTGCCTACACCAAATGACTATAATAAGTAGGCTCCAAAGCCTGCAGAAAATAATCGACCATCTCTCCTTCCTTCATTGGAGGATAAACTCTGGCAGCATGTTCTCTCCACCGAAAACCGTACTCTCTGAAGCTTTCCCCTGGCTTCTTCTCAATTTTGGTCAATGTCATCCAGTTCGAAACAATCTCTAAGTTGTACTGAAAATGGCCTGCGAATGCCTGGGCCAAATCATCCCAGGTGTACCATCGAGCATGATCTTGTCGCATGTACCATTCCAAAGCGGCACCACTGAGGCTTTGACTAAAGTATGCCATTAATAACTCATCCCTTCCCCCAGTGCCTCTCATCTTGCTTCAAAATCCTCGTAGATGAGCTACTGGGTCACCATGTCCGTCATACAGATCAAACTTTGGTAACTTGAATCCCGCAGGCAATTGGACGTCAGGAAACAAGCACAAGTCCTTGTAAGCGATGCTAACCTATCCTCCTAGACCTTGCATATTTCTCAACGATTGTTCCAATCTTTTCACCTTTCGTATCATTTCTTCCTACTCAGGGTTTTTAGAAGGCTTCTCTTCTTCAGCTGAGATATCAAGACGGGGAGTGTAAGGATATGGTTCTGGCGGTTTAAAGGTGGGTTCCGGTGGGTAATAGTGGGTTTCCTGGGTTTGAAATAGGGGTTCACTAGAAGATCTCTGTAATGTGGCTGGTGGAGGAGCCACAAACACGGGAGTTGTTGGAGGTGGAGGGCATGGGATTTGTTTGGGTGGTGGAGGTGGTGGTGTCTGGGAAGTAGTTTCGTAGTATTGCTGGTAAGCAGGGTAGGCCGGAGAGGAATTAACTGTAGGAGGATCTTGTGGCTGAGCTAATGGTGGGATGTAGGTAGGGTTAGCAGGGTAAGCTGGTAGTGGGTGTCCCTTTGCCCAAGCCTGGTACATTTCGGCCATCTGTTGCTTCAATTTATACATCTCCTCTTTCATGGCACTGACATCCACAACTTCTTCCTCCCTGGACGGGTTGACGATGCTTGCTTCTAACTCTTGGTTGATCATTTTTTACTTATCTTTAGAGCAGGTGTTGTATGGATGGGTTGCCAGAATGCCAGTCAACTGAACCACTTGCCTGGACTCATCATCAATAACACCGTTGTTAGCGGTTAGGGCATTAATCAAATAGATAACCGCACATTTGGGGCATGAATGCACCTAGGCAGTTAACGGTTTCTAGCAACAGNTTCTCGACCGCTTGCGTCATTCCGGATTTGACTGTGACATCTTTCTTTTATCCTTGCCTTGTTTCTTTTATTTTGCCATTGTTTCTTTGTTGCAGATTTTCCCTTCTCTTTTGTTTCTCTTTTTCTCTCCCATTTTCTTTTATTGCTCCGCTCTTCTTTCATTTTGGCTTTTTATTCTCACTGTATTTTCCTTTTTCATACGGCTATGGTGAGATCTTATAAGGATTGCCTACGCATCGTGCCCATGCCCGAATCAGATCAAACACAATAAATGTGAAATATGAACAACATGTTTTTTGGAATTTTCAATTTTAATAATAGAAAACGTTTCAATTACAAGGACTCAAGACTGACGCATGAAGAAAACTAACAGACTCTAACCGACAAGACGGGTACAAACTCCATCAACAATTATTCTATTTTAAAATGAAAGTACAGACTGACTTGAAAAGAAAGTACAGACTCGGAACAGACTCTAGTGAAAGAAAATACAGACTCCAATGACGGTCATAAATACATTAAAGCTCCTAGTGCCCGCGGGACAACATTCGATCTTGCCGCGGCCTATGTGCAAGTTCCCCTTGGAGTCTATCTAGGTCACTCATTATCTGTTTCATAAATATCATCACTAAGGAAAATAAGGTAGTCTGAGTCATATTCTCGCACATTTGGCATTTTCTGGTGATGTAGTGAGCAATAGCTAGGATTCTTTCTCTGATTATGCCTTTTTCCTGAAGCAACCGCCCTATTTGTTCGGCCCTAGTTTCCAAAGTCTGCTGACTTCGCTCCTGGAGTTGTTGCAGGTCCATCTCTAATTAAGCTAGTGCTATATAACAATTATCCCTTTCAACCTTGAACTCTATTGCTTGTTTGATCATTTTGTTTTCTGTGGTAACGACCTTTTTCCTTAGTCCCGCAACCTCATTATTGTGTTCTTCTCTCAACTGCTTAATCATGCGGGCTCGTTCTTCTGCGTTTTTAGTCAACTGTTTTCGAACCACGGCTAGTTCCCTTTCTGTTTTGTTGAGGTCGAAACTATAGTCATTTACTTTTTGCCTTAAAGTTTTTATAAACTTTGCATCTTTGGCACTTCTAACAGGGTTTTCAGCTGCTATCTTCATTTTTTGGACTTGGGCTCGTACGACTTCGTTTTCTTTAGCCAACTTCCTTTTCTCACCCTCGTCACCCGTGGCTTGCACGCTGTTTTCAAACCTAAGGTCTTGGACCTGCTTTTACAACTCTCCTATTTTTGCCCTGTACTCATTTTCTTTAGCTAACAAGGCCCATTGCTCTTGCGACGATTCAGCAAACTCTTGGAGGTGAGGCCTTTTGGACGACCTTTCGAATGCAATATCCCTTCTATACCAAGCCTGATAATTAGGCGACACTTCTCCTTTGGCTCGATCCCGGATGCAAGTATTCGCCGCTAAATATTGACAGTCGCTCCAGACCTGGCGAACCTTTGCTTCAGGAAATTGGTCGTCAGGGCCAATCTCAACCACTTGCAAACTAAGATCATCTTCCTAGGGCACTATCTGGCATCTCCCGAGTTGTCTTAGTACCCGGTATGGGGCGTAAGGCTGAATGCTTCTAAGACCCATCAAGAGGAAATGCGGCCTTGCTGCTGGCATATATATGATTTCATCAACGGGCAACCATCCAAATGTCCATTCTATTTGACTAGAAGTGAGGGACCGAAAGTATGTTGTCCAACCCATGAATCCTTCCAACAGATTGACCCCTTTAATCCTTATATAAAACTCTTCTATGCAGGTTTTCTCTATAGACCCGTAGCTCAAAAATTGACGACGATGGCACAAATGCTCGGTCATCCACATTTGTAATAGTAGATTGCATCCCTCGAAGAAGTCTTTCCCGACCTTGCAGGCTGTAAGAGCGCGGAAGATGTCGGCTAATATAATAGGTTCTAAGGTGCTTTTGGCTTGAATTATTAAAGTGTCGACGACCCACGGAATTTTTATGCCGATGTTACCATCGTTCCTTGGGAAGACTAGAAGCCCCAAAAAGACCACCATGAAAGCGACACGCCTATGCTCCTCCCATTTCTGGCGGTTCCCTTTGCTACATATTTTGCTTTCCGGGTTATTGAACCCCCCGATATGGCTATATTTGTGGTATATGAAGTGTGGGGTGCAAAAACCATTTGCCAAGTCTGTGTTGTGAACTGTCCTGATTATCTTCAGAGAGTCTAAGAATCTATGTATAGCTACGGTTCTCAGGGCAACCAAGTATTTGTGCCTTAAAGGAACCTCATCTTTTCCGATGTAGCTAGCTATTTCCTATAATGTTGGGATAAGCTCAAAGTCTGAAAAATGGAACATGTTATGTGTCGGGTCCCAAAACGTCACTAGTGCTCTAATAATATCTCCCCGAGGCACAATATCTGGCAAACCGGTAAGCCCTTTCAAATATTTCTTGACTTCATCTTGCCCTTCGCCTCCTAAATCGTTCCACCACAGACGTAACTCCAAAGGGATTTTATGCATGATTGAGAAAGGTTCATTTTGAGTCGTGCTCATCCTACATATTTATTAAGGTAATTTAATCACTTATTTTGACCTAAAAGCAAAAATGACACTATTTTTTCATTCAAATTCCTAATTTCAAAAACAAACCCGGTTTTGCAAATACGGCCTTTCAGCACTTCGGGTGAAGATTTTAAGGCTGCATTGGCTAACCGGCCAAAATCTTTAACAAATGATCAAATGTGGATGTCCTCACATAAGCAGCCTTCCGCCGTCCCTTCGGGAACATTCGGCTATTTTTGACAAAAACGTCATCACCCGATTTATTTTTAAAAAAATGAAAATTTTAACATTTTTGGCATATTTTTTTTTTGAAAGGGATGGTTGGACCCGTCGAGGGTTGCCTTCATATCTCACACTCGGTGAGAATCAAACCTGCGTAGTTCGGGCAGATTGGATACGGGCGAAAATTAAAACAACTAAACATATGTTTTTGTCTTTTTTTGAAAATGATAAAAATGCAAAATCTATTTGAATTTTCTTTTCTCCTTTTTTTTTGGTTTTCGAAAAATGATCTAATGCAAAAAAAAAAATCTTTTGGATTGTTCATATTTCTTTTCCTATACAAAATGTAAAAAAAAAAAAACATAAATGGGATCCACTAGCATTATTTTCACACCTCACGCTCTTTATTTTTCATTGTCAATATTTTATTTCTCTTTTCTCCTTTTTCATTTTCAACAAACAATAAAACAACCTATTTTTCCCAAACTAAAGTAAAGGCTTTTTTCTTTTTCTTTTTCTTTTTCTTTTTCTTTTTCTTTTTCTGCGAACAATTTCCAAAAATAAAGACTCTTTTTCTATTTTTCCTTTGCTTTTAGTAAAACAAACTATTAAAAACAAAGCATTTCCATTTTTCATTTTTTCGAAATTTCGGCAGAGTTTCGACAGTATTTGGGCATCGGTTTTTCTAAAAATAAACAATTAATTCTTTATACTGCTATTTCTCTTCTTTTTTTTCTCTTTTTCTCAATTTCACAAAATTCTAGATGTTCAAAAGCCGGTCAGCATGCGGGCCCGAGATAAATAAATGCACGAAAAACAAATAGGAGGCATTAGGATGGTCTTTTCATTTCAGGTTGCTAGTCCTAGACGGACCCAACCCCTTGTTGAGTCCCCTAAGTCATATGCACGTGATGCAAATAAGTGCTCCTACTAGGGATCCGGCATGAAGTCAAGTTATTCTAAGTTCAAAACCTGGGTATGTGTTCTAGACTGTGTACCCGAGCGGAGAACTCGAGTCGAGGAGGGGTCTACGTACCGGGAACCAAAAGGCCATCCGTCTTAGTAACTTGTCCGACCTCTTTCTTATTTCAAGGTATTGACACTAACAGAATAGGGAGTCTCAACCAGTAAGCACATCCCCGGAGGTGAGAAGAGAAGGGTTTCGGCACAGTTTATATACAGTTCAGATAATATCAAAGCGGTAAACATTTAGCACATTAAGCATGAAACATGTAGGAAAATCAGATATAACCAAATACAACAATTCCTCTAAGCTCGAATTCTGAACCTTGAACAAAATGTTCTGGGTTCTTATTCCCCAGCAGAGTTACCAGAGCTGTCACACCTTCTTTTTCGCTACACCCACAAGGGCGTAAAATAGTTTTTCCAATTAAAGGACAATCGGAACGAGATTTATTATTACCATTCAGAGTCGCCACTTAGGAGATTAATGATGTCCCAAGTCATCGATTGAATCCCGAACCGAGGAAATTTTGACTCTGTTAACAGTTCGCGAAACAGAAATTCGAGTAAGGAATTCTGTTAACCCGGGAGAAGGTGTTAGGCATTCCTGGATTCCGTGGTTCTAGCACGGTCGCTCAACTGTTGTAGTTGATTTTATCTAATTTCAATACATGTTCTAACTTATGTGCCTTTTATTAGTAACCCGCTTTTTTTTTCCTGTTTTAATAAGAACTGCAACGTCGTGAAAATGCGTCTCGAACCACGTCGCACCAGTGCACCCGTGGTTTTTGACACATTTTGACTTCGTTGAGATTTAGATTTGGGTCACATAAATGTGCACCCATATTTAGGAAGGTAATATTATTAAAATACGCGCCTAAACCAACTACGCGTTTATTATCTTTGGGGAAGACCATGAAATTCGTTAAACGATCTTCCCGAGTTTCTAAGTATTTTGTATAAGCAATTATCGAGGGCCCCGCAGTTTTGTTTGTTTTGCTTAGCGAGGCTCGTCTCATTTGTTATTAAAGGCCAACTTAAAACAAACTATATTTTTTACTTAATTTGTCTCTAATAATAAAGACATCCTAATTAATTAACATAGCAATCTTAATAATTAACCTCCTCTTAATTGTATTCAAATTCCAGCCATCTTTGGGCTTGAATATAGCCCGTAAGGCAAGGTCATAAGAAATGACAGCCTGTAGATTGCTTGGGCTTAAGTCCTGAGCCGTCTGCCAAGTCATTAAAGCGAATGGGCTGACAACAGGTTAATTACAAAATCAGATGGATCAAGCCCAATGGCTATTGGTACTAATATAGTTTAATTCAAATGCTGCTAACAATTATAACAATTATAATAATATACAGATACCCAAACTAATGACACTTAAATCATGTGAATTCTCAATTTTAGCGTTCCATTTATTCATCTACTTCACGTCTTATGACTTTCAAATATAACTTAAACGAGACTCAAATGCAATACTAATATCAAGTTCATGTTACTAGACCAATACTGATAACCTCCAGATGTTACTTGGATTTAATTCAAGTTCATGTTACTAGAACAATACTCAAGTAATTCCTATTTTTAATATAATCCATGCAAATCGATATTGAAACTTAATATGCATAAGCCCTAGGCAGTAATTTTCTACTCTTTCAATAACATGTGAAGGTACCTAATGAGCACAAGAATTAGAATGTACCTAATGATTACACAATAATGAATTACACTATGATAAGGTACATGAATGAATAACAGTTCATCAGTCCACATTAATTACAAACACAGTTCAGGTTCAACACACTTCCAATGGATTAAAACTAACAAACACACTTCAAATTTGACTTCAATTCACTTCAAATGTTTGAGTTACACCAGAATGAGTTCAATAGTGTACCTGGACAAAAATTCAGGAGGAGGAATGAGTCAGTGGCAATAACAGCAAAGATCCAACAGAATGCCCATCAATACAGGAATGATTTTAAAGGATTATGACAGAAAACAACACAACAACAGCAATAATTTTCAACTTTAATCAAGCAGGAACCAAATGGCAACCCAGGATGACACTAAATCGACTCAAATCTAAACCAACACACCTTTTAACTCTCAGCAATCCAAAATACACCACAATACACTTGCTAAGACCCAAATTCACTCGAAATTAATCCAAAAACTTCTGAAACTCCAGCAGAGCAAAACTCAACCAAACACCAACTTAATTAGACTCAAAATTAATCGAAATAACCTCTGAACTTCAGCTATTAGAATGTGAGTTAAGAGAAACTAATCAACCACATAACTTGAGATTAAACTTTAGGATTTTTTTGGTTTTTCTATTAGATTTTCTATTGTTTTTGGATTTTTGAATGTTTAAATTTCCAAACTAGATCTGAAAATTAGATAGAGCTTTTGGGGGGGATTTTTGAGGCTGAAACTTCAGGGAATTTTCAGGGGTGTCTAACTTGTAATCCAAGGCACTAAACATGTCTTTTATAGGCAAAAAAGGGAGCAAAAAGTTCTGGAAGTTTTTACTCATTTTCCCTCCCTTTTAATTTCAGATTTTACTTATTAAACCTCTAATTTTTGACTTTTTATCCAAGTTACTGCTCTTAAAAGTATAAAAATTACACTAAAACTCCTTTCTAGAAGTCCCTAGGGTGTTCTTTTACCTATAAAATACCTATACTACCCTTACCTTAGCTTTGAATTTACCATTTCTAATAAAACTACCCTTTTTATGTCTAAACTACCCCTGAAACCCTCTTGAAATTACTGACCAACCCAAACACTTTTACTAGAGTTAAAAACTAACTATAGTAAATTATAGTAACTAAACCAGCTATAACCAATTAACAAAACTAAAACTTAATTCTAATTAATACTAACAGGAAAAGAAAACACTAAGAAAAAAATAAATGAGTAACATTAGACTAAAAATATTCAAGGCTGACATTACTAATAATAATCAGAAAACGAATTATGACCTAACAATTAAAGTAAACATATAACTAATGACTAAAGTAATCAACAATTAGCAAAAACAAATCAAAACAGACTAATTACTAATAAACAAATACTGAAATTATAAACTAAAATCATGAACCAGTAAACAAAATATTGAAAACTAAAAAAAAAAACAAAACTATGAAGTAAAAACACAATTAATCCTAATAAAACGAGAATTAAACTAAAACAAGAGTACAAATTAAAACTAAAAGAAATAGAATTAATTTTGAAAATAAACTTACTAATTTGATCTTTATTTTCGAATCCGGTGAGTTTTATTGGATTTATTTGGACCATAATCGTCCTTAATTATATGTTTTCATGAGAAAACACATAATTAGGGTCTATTATAGCACAAAACCCCTTAAAATCCCAATTTGCAAATTTAGGGTTTCTGGCCCAATTTTCGATCTGGAATTCGAGGCGTTTGACCGGGATTTGAGGAAAAGAAGGTTTACATTTGGAACGGGGAAGAGGAGAGGAGGCTATAGTATGATTTTGAGGAGATATGGAGGTGGTGCCGCCAGACACGGCGGAGGCAACGACCACTGTTTGGATTATTTGAAAGGTTTGAAGGGGATTCGAGAAATAATGATGCTAGATTCATGACGAGGAGGATGAGGTGAATATGTGGTGTATTTTTGGTAGTAATTAGGAGCTTCGCCGCCGGCGGAGGCGATTTCCGGCCGGCGGTGAACGACGGAGGTTGGTGGGGCACGGTGGGGTTATGACGGTGAGGCAGAGGGTTGAACAGGGTACGAGGAAGGGAAAAATGTTTAGGGTTTTTCGTGATTGAATAATCAGTTATGGCCGTTGGATGATAGAGGATTGATGGTCAAGATCAAACGACGCCAAACGACGTCGTTTCATTTAATGAAGGGGCAGGCCAGGTTGCGGTGTAATTTGGGCTGGGTTTGGTCCGGTTCAGGGGTGGGATCCGTTTGGGCTGGAGTTGAAATTGCTTCTGGGCTCAGCTTCAATTCAATGTAATAGCCCACTTTCATTTTATACATTTTCTTTTGTTTTTCCTTTCAATTGTTTTCTTATACTCTTTTTATTGTTTTGTATTTTATATTTTTTATTTTATTGAAAATAAAACAAAAACTCAATTGAATCTAATACAACATTATTTAATTTTCTTGAAATTAACTCATTTCTAATTTTTAACTGAACCTAAAAGAAATTCTACAAATTAAAGATAAAAGTGCAAAGAACCATTTTTGTCATTTTCTTTAAATTTGGTTTTAAAACAAATTAGTCCCTAATTAATACTAAAAATATGAAATTAAATCCTAAATGCAAAATGTATTTTTTTTATTTTTATATGAATTAAAATGCACAAATAAAATACAACAATTAACAGAAAATGGCACAACATTCACAAAAATTATAAAATAATAAAGAAATCATTTTGTTTGGAATTTTGGGAATAATTTATATATAGGGCAAAAATAACGTGCTCACACCAAGTACGAGGCATATATCTTAGGGCTCAAGATGACCATTGACATGAACATCCAAGAGTTGCTAGTAATTGGGGGCTCAGACCTACTTATACATCAGGTATGAGGAGAATGGGCGACCAAGAATTCCAAGGCACTCCCTTATCTACACCATGTACAAGAGTTGAGAAAGAGGTTCACAAAGACAAAGTTCCAGCATGTTCCCAGAATCCAGAATAAGTTTGCAAATGCATTGGCTATGCTACATCCAGACAAAAACTTCATTGATCCTATTCCAGTAAAGATCCATGATCAGGTAGCTTACTATTCTCATGTTGAAGAAGAAGCAGATGGAAAAACTTGTTTCACGATATCAAGGAATATTTGGGAAAAGGAGAATACCCAGAGCTTGCAAACGCTACTCAAAAGCGCACACTTTGGAGGTTATCCAACAACTTCTTTCATAGTGGAGGAATCCTATACAGGAGGACTCCTGATTTGGGATTATTATGGTGTGTCGATGTAAAGGAAGCATCTAAATTGCTAGAAGAAGTCCATGCTAGGACCTACGGTCCACATATGAATTGTTTTGTCTTAGCCAAGAAGATACTCCGGGCTGGTAACTTTTGGATGACTATGAAAATGGACTACATCCAGTATGTTTGGAAATACCATTGCTGCCAGATACATGCAGACATGATAAAGGTACCTCCAAATGAGCTTAATACAACGAGCTCACCATGGCTGTTCGCCGCTTGGGGAATGGATGTTATTTGACCAATCGAGCCGGCCGCTTCCAACGGGTAGAGATTCATCCTAGTGGCTATCGACTATTTTACCGAATGGGTCGAATCAGCATCTTACAAAGCAGTGACTAAGAAAGTCATGGCAGATTTTGTCCGCGACCGTTTTTTTTCTCGGTTCGGGATCCTAGAGTCAATAATTGCTGACAATGGCTCCAACCTCAACAGTGACTTAATGAAAGCTATATGTGAAACCTTCAAGATCAAACACAAGAATTCTACAGCTTACAGACCTCAGATGAACGGAGCCGTAGAAGCCACCAACAAGAATATTAAGAAGATACTAAGGAAAATGGTAGAGAAGCATAAGCAGTGGCACGAGAAGCTATCATTTGCTTAACTAGGGTACCACACCACAGTCCACACATCAACTGGGCAACTCCCTATATGCTAGTTTATGGTAAAGAAGCTGTCATTCCTGCCGAAGTAGAAATCCCTTCCTTAAGAATCATACAAAAATCTGAGCTCGATGACGCATAGTGGGTGAAAAGTCATTACGAGCAGTAGCTCTTATATATGGAAAGAGAATGAACGCAGTTTGCCATGGTCGGCTTTATCATAACAGAATGTCCAGAGCTTTCAACAAGAGAGCCTAGCCGAGACAATTCACACCGGGGCAGCTGGTATTAAAGAAAATATTCCCGTATCAAGATGAAGCTAAAGGGAAATCCTCTCCCAACTGGCAAGGTCCATTCACGGTTCACCGGGTTCTGACAGGAGGAGCCCTTATACTTGCAGAAATAGATGAAGAAGTTTGGCCAAAACCAATCAATTCAGATGCAGTCAAGCGCTACTATGTGTAATCTTATTCTTTCCTATATGATGTAATTTGAACTACTTCAAACCTGATTCCTATTTAAGAGGGGATATGTAGGCATCCTTAT
Organism: Nicotiana glauca; assembly: GCA_026770625.1. NCBI lineage: Eukaryota > Viridiplantae > Streptophyta > Magnoliopsida > Solanales > Solanaceae > Nicotiana > Nicotiana glauca. The sequence goes on from MU732103.1 coordinate 125,119, forward strand.
GTGTTCGATCACAATTCAATAAAAGTTTCATTTCCCCCTGCAATTGGAAATTGGGGCAGATTTTTGAAAAGGACCCTCAAAATTCCAAAGTAATTTCAGCCGATCATCGCAAGAAGACGTCAGAAGCATCAACCCGTTAAACTGGGGCAGAATTTTGAGAAGGACTCTCAAAATTCCGAAGCGAGAGAGATTGCAATGTCCTGGACCACGTCACAGTTGTCGGTTCATCTAAAAACTATTTCTTAGATATATACTCATGTCATATTTTTACAAACTCATGCATTTTTATTATCAAGATCACTTTGTTCAGCAACACTACCCTAATGATACGTATCGTATCACCAGATCAAAGCCGAACAGGTCAAGCAAGGACAGCGGGGAAACGAACTAACCTCCCCTTTACAAAGCTCACGATTTTTCCTTGGATTCAAGCATTTAGATTATGAAAGCATATGATATACTATACATCCACAGGACAAAACATTGATTCAGGAATTACCACACATATCCGGTATTTGCCAGCAACACACACCAGTGATATACCCTACATCACAATAACCCCAGCGATCCTCACATCGTAGCTTACTGTCAGCTAAGAAATTTTGTTACCATTTGCCGCTTCAATTTTTATTTCTGCATTGCATAAGGCTACCATTCTGCCTTCCAAGACTAAGCAGTGTCTCCATCTGCATTCTCCGCATTGCATAAGGCTACCATTTTGCTTCCGAGGTTAAGCTCTACCTCCATCTGCATTCCCTGCATTGCATAAGGCTACCATTCTGCCTTTCGAGACTAAGCACTGTGTCCATCCGCATCTACTGCATTGCACAAGGCTACCATTCTGGCTTCTGAGGTTAAGCTCTACCTCCATCTGCATCTCCTGCATTGCATAAGGCTACCATTCTGCCTTCTGAGGTTAAGCTCTACCTCCATCTGCATTCCCTGCAGTGCCTTCCAAGACTAAGCACTATCTCCATATACATTTGTTGCATTGCATGGCTGAAAAATCGCTACCATCGTTTATATTTTGCATCGGCTGGATGATCGCCACCCTTATTTACATCTTGCATCGACTGAAAGATCGTCACTTTCATTTACATCTTGCATCGACTGAAAGATCGCCACCCTTATTTACATCTTGCATCGGTTGAAAGATCACCACCCTTATTTAAATCTTGCATCGGCTGAAAGGTCGCCACCTTCATTTACATCTTGCATCGGCTGAAAGATCGCCACCCTTATTTACATCTTGCATCGGCTGAAAGATCGCCATCTTCACTTACATCTTGCATCAACTGAAAGATCCCCACATTCATTTACATCTTGCATTGGCTGAAAGATCGACACCTTCACTTACATCTTGCATCGGCTGAAAGATCACCACCTTCATTTACATCTTGCATTGGTTGAAAGACTTCCACCTACTACATCTCATGGGCTGAAATATTGCCAAACTGTCCAAAGGCATCATTGTTCGGAGGCACCATTTTCATAGCCCGAGAATGCCATACCATGGCCTGAGGACCCCTCTCTTTTAATATCTTGCATATCATTATTCAAAGGCATCAAAGTTCAGAGACATCATTCTTATAACCCGAGAGCATCATTTCATGACATGCAAATCCTTTATTATGCGCTTTATGGCCCAGGACATCATGGTCCAAGAACGTCATCCTAACCGTCCAAAGACATCATTCATGGTCCGACGGAAACTTGCATCATGTTTAAATTTACGTACAATATATGCTTGTATTGTTTATTTGCAGGTAAACCGGCGAGCGACGCCATCTCAGCAGGAGAAGTTCCGCTCCAGTTCCCGCAGCCCTACAGTTACTTGACCATTCATCCCAACCTGAATATCGCGTTCGTTCTTGAAAAATATCCATCGGCATATTCCGCCAACGGATCCCTAACTACATAGGGCCTGATTCATGTAAGACCAGGGCTATGTAGGCAGCTCAGTAACCATAGCATGGACAAATCTCTTCAAACCATTTCATTCGATCAAATTTGGACATCGTATATTTACCCGACAACTCTTTCATCCTTCCCGGGTAAAGAGGGGCAGCTGTTGATACCCAATTTTCCCTGTATATTTTTATATACAAAATACCTTTCAAATAGCATGGGTATTCATATATAAGTATGTCCAAGGGTTTTACTATTTTTCCTTAACTTTTAAAAGATTTTTAAACCAATTTTATTGCCCTATTTTATCGAGAAAACCCCAATAATTATTCTCAAAATTGTCATTTTGGAAATTCACTTATTGGATTCTCATATTTATACTAAAATATAGATAACACTATTTTTGCAT
>MU732103.1:127440-148457 GCA_026770625.1 Nicotiana glauca
CAGGAGAAGTTCCGCTCCAGTTCCCGCAGCCCTACAGTTACTTGACCATTCATCCCAACCTGAATATCGCGTTAGTTCTTGAAAAATCTCCATCGGCATATTCCTCCAACGGATCCCTAACTACACAGGGCCTGATTCCTGTAAGACCAGGGCTATGTAGGCAGCTCAGTAACTAGAGCACGGACAAATCTCTTCAAACCATTTCATTCGATCAAATTTGGCCATCGTATATTTACCCGACAACTCTTTCATCCTTCCCGGGTAAAGAGGGGCAGCTGTTGATACCCAATTTTCCCTGTATATTTTTATATACAAAATACCTTTCAAATAGCATGGGTATTCATATATAAGTATGTCCAAGGATTTCCCTATTTTTCCTTAACTTTTAAAAGATTTTTAAACCAATTTTATTGCCCTATTTTATCGAGAAAACCCCAATAATTATTCTCAAAATTGTCATTTTGGAAATTCACTTATTGGATTCTCATATTTATACTAAAATATAGATAACACTATTTTTGCATATTTTTATAAATTTATTTTGTATTTTTAAAGCTGAATTGCATATAATTATAACATTTGCCTATTTTAAGATTTAATTGTATTTATAGTTGTAAAATTGAATCTAATAATTTTAATTTAATATTTATATATTTTTAATTATTTTAGCCCCTTTAATTTGTTTCTAGAAATTATTTTACTATTTTTCATGAAATAAATAAGGGAAAATGACTATTTAAATGCTAGCCTATTTTTATTTCGATTTTAGCCAGATTTGGCATTCCTAATTGGACCCAATTACAAAGCTCATTACCCGGCCTAAATCCTAAGCTTACCCGACCCCTGACCCAATTAAATCCTACCCGACCCAGAACCCTCTCATCATGTCTGTTGATCTCTGAGATCAACGGCCCCTATTCGTCCTTACCTTTTTAAATTCACCAACCCCCCAACCCTAATAATTTTCACTTACCAGCTGCCTCTGAACCCTTCAGTCTCTCAAACCATCTCGAATATTCTAAAACCCTAGCCACTATCTCCGCCCTGAAAGGCACCGGAATCCACGGCTGCCAAGTCTATGGAGACCCTATACTCACCTCATATTGCTCCTACATGCCTGGTCCTAGAAAATTCAAGGCCTGATCATGATGAATTTTGGTCAAGGCTTCGTTCCATTCGAGTTCCACGGCCATCGCCGGCCATCTCCGACCTTGCTCCGGCGTACCATGGTTGCTCGAGCCTGATTTCGACCTCCCTGACTTAGATCGGTGACCCTTCAAAGCCTTTTCACTTCTAGGGTTCTTATGAAACCCTAACCCTTCAAGGTTTCTCCGATTCCTTTAGATCCGTTGTATATCTATACTTTCCTTGAGTTTTCAAACAATTTTCCTAATTGTTCTTTCTAAAACTACTTTAAAAAATTGTTCTTTTCCAATCTAGGGTTCTTTTCTAAAAGTGTTTACGTATTTTTCTGACTTTATTTGTCTTTCATGTATATTTGCCTCTGCTTTGTTCTTGTATTTTCTTTTACCATGTTCTTATATGCTTCTCATATTGTGTTTTCCTATATTATGTTCTCGTATGCTTTTCTACTGTATTTCTTTTCTCCTGTGTTCTTGTGTTTCTCCTGCTGTATTTTTCACTACTATGTTCTTAAGTGTTCTTATTTAAGTTCTATCTACTGATCTCTATTTAAAGATTCTTCTAAAATTTCTTAGCCTGCTTCCTCTACCGTTCTTATCAGTCTTTTCTCATTATGCTTCAAATTAGTTTCTTCTACTCTGTTTGTTGTGAAAATAACACATAGGCAACTAAGATTTTCAAATAAGAGGGGATTTTCATGTAGGGTTACAAATAAAAAAAGTCAGCAAGAGCTAAAGAGTTGATTTTTTCTTAGAAAAAACGATTTAAAAATATTTAGAATAGACAAAGAACAAAAGGAAAGGGGGGTCCTAGATTTATTAATAATATGGATTACCCAACACAACATCCAGTAATCACTACTCAATGAGGGAGTACACGTGATGTTATCGTGTGGTCATCATATCCATATCTACCCTTGCCCACCTCGTTAAGGTATTAAAGCGCGGAATGGTCTCGCTTACTTTTTGCATGTGATGACCCGCCCAAATCCTATCAGTCCCGGAGGTACTTGGGACTACTATTCTTAAAGGGATGAGATGTTAGGCTTATTTGTGGTTTCAAAGGTAAAATAATAAGGCAACATGCAAAAACACATATAGCATGTTTGGGGAAAGCGTATAAGCAATAAAAGAGTTCAAACAGACCTCCTTTTAACCAAAGAAAGCACATAATGTGGCATTACTTGCATGTACTGTTAGGGTCCAATTAAACTTAAAGGCATCAAAGTTCGGAGACATCATTCTTATAACCCGAGGGCATCATTTCATTACATGCAAATCCTTTATTATGCGCTTTATGGCCCAGGACATCATTGTCCAAGAACGTCATCCTAACCGTCCAAAGACATCATTCATGGTCCGACGGAAACTTGCATCATGTTTAAATTTACGTACAATATATGCTTGTATTGTTTATTTGCAGGTAAACCGGCGAGCGACGGCCATCTCAGCAGGAGAAGTTCCGCTCCAGTTCCCGCAGCCCTACAGTTACTTGACCATTCATCCCAACCTGAATATCGCGTTAGTTCTTGAAAAATCTCCATCGGCATATTCCTCCAACGGATCCCTAACTACACAGGGCCTGATTCCTGTAAGACCAGGGCTATGTAGGCAGCTCAGTAACTAGAGCACGGACAAATCTCTTCAAACCATTTCATTCGATCAAATTTGGCCATCGTATATTTACCCGACAACTCTTTCATCCTTCCCTGGTAAAGAGGGGCAGCTGTTGATACCCAATTTTCCCTGTATATTTTTATATACAAAATACCTTTCAAATAGCATGGGTATTCATATATAAGTATGTCCAAGGGTTTTACTATTTTTCCTTAACTTTTAAAAGATTTTTAAACCAATTTTATTGCCCTATTTTATCGAGAAAACCCCAATAATTATTCTCAAAATTGTCATTTTGGAAATTCACTTATTGGATTCTCATATTTATACTAAAATATAGATAACACTATTTTTGCATCTTTTTACATATTTATTTGGTATTTTTAAAGCTGAATTACATATAATTGTAATATTTGCCTATTTTAAGATTTAATTGTATTTATAGTTATAAAATTGACTCTAATAATTTTAATTTAATAATTATATATTTTTAATTATTTTAGCCCCTTTAATTTGTTTCTAGAAATTATTTTACTATTTTTCATGAAATAAATAAGGGAAAATGACTATTTAAATGCTAGCCTATTTTTATTTCGATTTTAGCCAGATTTGGCATTCCTAATTGGACCCAATTACAAAGCTCATTACCCGGACCAAATCCTAAGCTTACCCGACCCTTGACCCAATTAAATCCTACCCGACCCAGACCCCCTTTCATCATGTCTGTTGATCTCTGAGATCAACGGCCCCTATTCGTCCTTACCTTTTTAATTCACCAACCCCCCAACCCTAATAATTTTCACTTACCAGTTGCCTCTGAACCCTTCAGTCTCTCAAACCATCTCAAATATTCTAAAACCCTAGCCACTATCTCCGCCCTGAAAGGCACCGGAATCCATGGTTCCTAAGGCTTTGGAGACCATATACTCACCTTATATTGCTCCTACATGCCTGGTCCTTGAAAATTCAAGGCCTGATCATGATGAATTTTGGTCTAGGCTTCGTTCCATTCGAGTTCCACGGCCATCGCCGGCCATCTCCGACCTTGCTCTGGCGTACCGTGGTTGCTCGAGCCTGATTTCGACCTCCCCGACTTAGATCGGTGACCCTTCAAAGCCTTTTTCACTTCTAGGGTTCTTATGAAACCCTAACCCTTCAAGGTTTCTCCGATTCCTTTAGATCCGTTGTGTATCTATGCTTTCCTTGAGTTTTCAAACAATTTTCCTAATTGTTCTTTCTAAAACTACTTTAAAAATTTGTTCTTTTCCGATCTAGGGTTCTTTTCTAAAAGTGTTTACGTATTTTTCTGACTTTATTTGTCTTTCATGTATATTTTCCTCTGCTTTGTTCTTGTATTTTCTTTTACCATGTTCTTATATGCTTCTCATATTGTGTTTTCCTATATTATGTTCTCGTATGCTTTCTACTGTATTTCTTTTCTCCTGTGTTCTTGTGTTTATCCTATTGTATTTTTCACTACTAAGTTCTTAATGTTCTTATTTAAGTTCCATCTACTGATCTATATTTAAAGATTCTTCTAAAATTTCTTAGCATGCTTCCTCTACCGTTCTTATCAGTGTTTTCTCATTATGCTTCGAATTAGTTTCTTCTACTCTGTTTGCTTTGAACCCTTCTACTGTGTTTGCATGCTACTTTTCTATCATGTTTCTCATGAGTTCTATTGCTGAAAGAAGCATGTTCAAAGTTTCAACTCTTTTTTGAAACCTCTAAACATGTTTCGATTCAATTGCTTGCCCTCTCATCTTTTCTTTGTGATTTTCCTGAACTAGGGTTTTTATTATTTCACACCAACTTTGAGGTTTTGAACTAAGTTTGGACATCTTTGTTTGCATACGATTATAACTTTTTGCTAAACTCTTCTACACTATTTTTTTTTTCTTTTTACTAATTTTACAATCTTCTTTCATGCTTGACATGTCTATATGCTCTTTATATGCGAGGAATCTCCCTCTAAAATGGTTTGCAAATTTGCGTTTAGTTCAGACTTCCTTTTGAGTATGTCTGATTGATTTTCTTTCCTTGTTTGGTGATTCTCTTTTTGACTCGGCATAAGTTGAAACCCTTATCAGCTTTGGCGACTTGGTCAGTAATTACAAGATCCTTGGCCTTGATTTACTGGCTGTTAATTGATTATTCTTACCTTATTTGTACAATCGTGCAGTTCAAAACCCTATCCTTAAATAATGTTTTGTGTATTTGCCTTTAATTACATGTTGTGCACAAAGTGCTTATTCAATTTCTTTCCTTAAATTGTCTTCACCCGTTTGAATATAAATCCCTTAATTAAAGGAAGTCTTGTGTAATTGATTGATAATCAATTCCTTAACTATTTTCTTACCTTATTTCCTAATGATTTTAATACTACAAATGCACGACTCTTTAACACACAACACACACAACTTACAATCCTTCACTATAAAATTCACAATCTCTTCTGAACTCATACTTGCTCATAATAGTATTCTCTCTTTGCCTGCACCTGTGGCCTGTTTACAAGACTTGCTGCTTTTTCTCTATTTGTCTCTATGAAACTGGTATGTCTTAATTTAAGCTTCAACATCATCACAATGTGTTTATTTATATGTTTTGTATCAACGTCTACTTTACTGATTTTGGATAGTTAAATATTTAAACAAGCATGTTGATTTCTTTCTGCTTATTTTCTGCTATAAGTCCCATTCCCCTATGTGTTTCTAGTTATGACTTAAGGCATGTCAATGGAATTTGTTGTCCATGAATTAAGTTTGATCCATAGGGGTCTTGACCTCTAAACAATATGTGCTAACAGGCCTAAGGGTGTGCTAGCATCTCCCATTGCTGAGTATGCCCACCAGCCTGTTTTTGGCCTCTTGCAACTCCCCATTCCCCTATATCCTTCCCCTTTCAGAATTCTACTTCTGCACTTGCACTCTCTTCTAGTCCCTAAGTTCTACCCCCCTCTTGCGAGCCTTGCCTTGTGACCTTGAGTTCCCTCTGAACTTGGACACCTGAGGGTTGGCCCTTCCACACTACATTATGTCTTAATAAGGTAATGCAATGGGGTGTAAGCACTGCCAGGAGTTCATATGAGACTCTTAGCGAACTTTCACACACCACAAATGAGAGAAAGTCTTTGAAATTTGATCTCTTGGAGTTGGTTTACTTCATACTTCAAACAGAAATTCTGATTCAGGCTGTCCTTGGTTGTACTATTAATTTCTGATGTATTTTTCTTAGTTTACTTCTTTTCTAGGCTGTAATAACTTTGTAATAAAACTCTCAAGGATGGCTAGTGAAAAGGGGAGGGGTAACCATGTATGCAAAGGGGTAGGTATCCTACCTATAGGAGTTTCCAAATTTCTGCATTCTCATATGTAGATATCCTGCCTATAGGAATTTTTGAATTTGTGCACTCTCATATATAGATACCATGTCTCTATGAATCCTACATTCTATCACATAAATACCATTTCTATAAGAATCCAACATTCTATCATATAGATACTATGTCTATAGGAACTATGCATTCTATCACATAGATACCATGTCTATAAATTTGAATACTGCATATGCATATAGAAACTATGCCTATAGGTCTTTCTGGATCTTGCATATCCACTTTGCATTAGGCAGACATATTTATAGGTCTTAAATAACCAATTGTAATTAGATATCAATTTCATATAAAATGTAGCACCTAGACATCATGCTTATAGGATTTCTGCATTTCTCTATGTCTATAAAAGTGTTCTAAAGTCGACAAACACATAGAAAGCATGCCTATAGGAGCTTTAATCAAATTTGAATCACCTCACTCATTTATAAGTCTAAAACCAGCAATAATAATGCATTACTACCTGCAGAACTTATGATCTCTTGCCAAAACTCGCCCTTCTTTAATAACTGACATCTCTTTCTTAAATCAGTATGTATTCAGTTTAATTCATTGTTTATGAAATTAGTAGATATCATGCCTATAAGACCCTCGTCCAACACTTAGGCAAACCATAGTATGAATTTTATAATTGAATCAGATATTATTAGCCACAACAAGTAAGTAAGCCTGAGTCGGGCTTCCTATCTGAACTGTGTAATAAATCAGTCTGCCTCAACCTTTTAAGTTTAATTGGACCCTAAACAGTACATGCAAATAATGCCACATTATGTGCTTTATTTGGTTAAAAAGAGGTCTGTTTGAACTCTTTTATTGTTTATACGCTTTCCCCAAACTTGCTATATGTGTTTTTGGATGTTGCCTTAGTATTTTACCTTTGAAACCACAAATAAGTCCAACATCTCCTCCCTTTAAGATTAGTAGTCCCAAGTACCTCCGGGACTGATAGGATTTGGGTGGGTAATCACATGCAAAAAGTAAGCGAGATCATTCCGCGCGTTAATACCTTAACGGGGTGGGCAAGGGTAGATATGGATATGATGACCACGCGATAACATCACGTGTACTCCCTCATTGAGTAGTGATTACTGGATGTTGTGTTGGGTGATCCATATTATTAATAAATCTAGGACCCCCCTTTCCTTTTGTTCTTTGTCTATTCTAAATCTTTTAAAATCGTTTTTTCTAAGGAAAAAATCAACTCTTTAGCTCTTGCTGACTTTTTTTATTTGTAACCCTACATGAAAATCCCCTCTTATTTGAAAATCTTAGCTGCCTATGGTTATCCAAATTGAACCCTCCTTAGTATCCTAATGCACTTAAATCATTAAGTGGTGACTCTTCAATTCCAAAACCCAATTCCTAAAAGGGAACCAATTTTCTTACTAAATATTGTAAACCTGATTTTGCGAGAAAAACATGGCGTGACAATCAGGGACAAAAGAAGGTTGGGGGGGGGGAACCTATCATCACATCAAACATGTCATTGCTGTTGATAAAGAAAAATGGCTGAATAGCAAAATAGAGAGCATACTAGTATGGTCTAGGTATGAACCCGACAAAGGGCTTGGGAAAAATCTCCAGGATATTACTAAACCAATACAACCGAAACATCACGGTACTACTTTCGGTCTCGGATACCAATATACATGGCAAGAGTATAATGACTGGTTGCCTCCATGGCGTAGAACTTATTATCCTCTTGAGCAACCAGTGCCACATATGGGTCAGACTTTTCACCAAGCTAAAACAATATGGGGAACTGCAGAAAAAGAAGCATTACTTGGGCTGAGGAATCTGTTCCTGGAGGACGAGGATATGGAGTGCAGTGCAATAATTAAGGAGGAGGATGAAGGCCTCACCATTCAGACTATGAAGAAGGGAGCAGTTCTTAGGAACTAGACTGCGACACCATCCCGGGCCCGCCGAGTTCCTGGGTAGCTTAGCAAATAACTTAATTTTATTTCTATAGCCATTCTAGGCATCTAAGATTTTCAGTAACTTTGTTTTAAAGACTTACTTGTTTCAAATAAATGCTCGATTCATCGAGTCGTACTTGTTTTGGATGTTTTTAGTTTTAATCAATGCATTTTGTATTTGCTATTCATTATTATCTTCCTCGTTTTTCTTTCTACAGTGTTATTATTACTTTTCCTGATGAACTAGTGACTGTGACATGTAATGAGGCAACCCAATATAAGGATAGTGACTCGGATGAAGAATATGAAATACGTGAGGAAGTTGTAAGGGAGGTTGAGAACTTTAAGAGTAAGCCTAAGTCCAACCTGGATGAAACTAAAGCAGTAAATTTGGGAGACTCCGAAACTGTCAAGGAGACTCGCATCAGCATTCACTTATCACTGATAGAGAATGAGGCGTACATTCGTTTCTTGAAGGAGTATGAGGATATCTTTACATGATCATACGATGATATGACCGGTTTAAGTACATCCATAGTGGATCACAAATTGCCTACCAATCTTATGTGTCCGCGAGTAAAGCAGAAACTCAGGAAATTCAAACCAGATACGAGCCTAAAAATCAAGGAGGAAGTTACAAAGCAGATCAAAGACAAAGTACTTAGAGTGGTTGAATACCCAACCTGGTTATCCAACGTTGTACCAGTTCCGAAGAAAGATGGGAAGGTTAGAGTATGTGTTGACTATCGAGACTTAAATAGAGCGAGTCTCAAGGAAACCTTCCCACTACCAAATATACACATCCTGATCGATAATTGCGCAAAGCATGAGCTCCAACCCTTTGTAGAATGCTTTGTGGTTTATCATCATATCTAGATGCATGAAGAAGACGCAGAGAAAATAGCTTTTATTACGCCAAGGGGGGTATACTGCTACAAAATGATGCCATTTAGTCTAAAAAATGCTAGGACTACTTATATGAGAGCCATGATAACCATCTTTTATGATATGATACAAAATTAAGTAGAGGGGTATGTGGACGATGTCATTATCAAATCCAAGAGGGTCGTGGATCACATAGAGGACTTGAGAAAGTTCTTTGACAAGTTAAGGAGGTACAACTTAAAACTGAACCCCGCAAAGTGTACATTCAGGGTTGCCGCAACAAAGTTACTGGGATTCATTGTCCATTGTCGAGGGATCGAGTTGGACCCATCTAAGGTTAAGGCTATTCGGGAGTTACCGCCGCCTAGGAGAAAAAAGGACGTGATGAGATTCCTAGGACGTGTAAACTATATCAATAACTTCATAGCATAGTCCACAGTTATATGTTAGCCCATCTTCAAGATGCTGAGGAAAGATGCCAAAACAAGCTAGACCGAGGATTGTCAGAAAGATTTCGACAAAATTAAGGTATAACTGTCCACACCGCCGGTCTTGGTCTAGCCAGAGCTAGGTCGATCTTTTCTACTCTATCTATCTATATTAGATGAGCCTTCGGATGTGTTCTGGGAAAACATGATGAGATAGGGCAAAAGAGCAAGCCAGATACTACCTGAGCAAGAAATTCACAACTTATAAAGTATAATACTCTCTACTGGAACGTACTTATTGTGCTTTTACCTAGATAGCTTAGAAATTGAGGTATTACTCCTGTGCCTACACTACATGCCTTATACCCAGGATGAACCCTCTAAAGTACGTATTTCAGAAACCCATGCCAATTGGAAAGTTAGCCAAGTGGAAAATACTATTAAGTGAGTTCGATACCGTCTATGTAACTCAAAAGGCGGTCAAAGGACAAGCATTGGCAGACCATCTTGCTGAAAATCATATGGGAGGAGAATACGAATCCTTGAAAATGTATTTTCCTGATGAAGAGGTGTCATTAGTAGGAGAGGACACTACTGAAGCATATGACGTTTGGAAGATGTTCTTTGATGGAGCTGCAAATTTCAAATGAGTGGGCATTAGAGCAGTTTTGGTATCAGAAACACGTCAACATTATCCGAAATCTGCCAAACTCAGATTTTCCTGCACCAACAACATGGCAGAGTATGAAGCATGCATACTAGGACTTAACATGGCAATCAACATGAGTATTCAGGAGCTGCTAGTAATCAGTGATTTAGATTTGCTTGTGCACCAAGTACAAGGAGAGTCAGCACCAAAAATTCTAAGATATTTCCATATCTGCACTGTGTACAAGAATTGATAAAGAAGTTCACGAAGATAGAGTTTCAGCATGTTCCTAGAATTTAGAATGAGTTTGCTGATGCATTGGCCACTTTGTCATCCATGATATAGCATCCAAATAAGAATTTCATTGATCCCATCTCAGTGAGAATTCATAATCAATCGGCGTATTGTGCCCATGTTTAGGAAGAAATGGATGGAAAACCTTGGTTTTATGATATCAAAAAATATATTTGGCGAAAGGAGAATACCCAGAGCATGGGAACCATACTCAGAAATGCAAACTCTGGAGATTGTCCGATCATTACTTCCACAGCGGAGGAAACTTGTACAGAAGGACTCTGGTTGGGGATTGCTAAGATGTGTCGACGCAAAAGAGGTTTCTAAGCTACTCGAGGAGATACATGCTGGGACCTGCGGCCTGCATGTGAATGGTTTTGTCTTAGCCAAAAAGATACCTAAAGATGGATATTTTTGGATGACCATGGAAACAGATTGCATCCAGTATGTCCGAATATGCTACCAATGTCAAGTGCATGCCGATATGATAAAAGTGCTGCCAAACGAGCTCAATGCAACAAGCTCACCTTTGCCATTTGCCGCATGGGGAATGAATTTCATCGGTCCAATCGAGCCCACTACTTCACAAAATAGGTAGAGGCTGCATCCTACAAAGCTGTAACTAAGAAGGTCGTTGCAGACTTTGTCAAGGATCATATTATTTGTCGATTTGGAGTTCCCGAGTCCATTGTCACAGATAATATCGCCAATCTAAATAGTGATCTGATGAAAGCCATGTGTGAAACTTCCAAAATCATGCACAGGAATTCCATAGCCTATAGACCTCAAATGAATGGAGCTGTAAAAGCCACCAACAAAATATCAAGAAGATACTAAGGAAGATGGTAGAAAAAAACAAACAATGGCATGAGAAGCTACCCTTTGCTTTGTTGCAATACCGCACTACAGTTCGCACGTCAATCAAGGCAACTCCCTACATGCTAGTTTATGGTACCGAAGTTGTCATTCCAGCCGAGGTAGAGATCCCTTCTTTAAGGATCATAGAGGAAGCTAAACTCAGCAATGCAGAATGGATAATGAGCCGCTATGAGAAGTTGGCCCTTATAGATGGAAAAAGAATGAACGCACTATGTTACGGTCAGCTTTTTCAAAACAGAATGTCCAGAGCTTTCAACAAAAGGGTCAAACCGAGATAGTTTGCACCAGGACAGCTGGTGTTTAAGAATATCTTTCCACATCAAGATGAAGCCAAAGGGAAATTCTCTCCCAACTGGCAAGGTCCTTACATTTTTCACCAGGTGCTAACAGAAGGAGCACTCATACTTGCAGAAATGGACCGAGAAGTCTGGCCAAAACCAATCAATTCAGACGCAGTCATAAGATACTATGTAGACTATTTACATTTACCCGTCTGATGTAATAGAACTACGCTTGACCTGATTCCCATTTAAGAGGGGATATGCAGGCAGCCCTATGGGTTCGGTAATATCATAATAATATTTTCATTTCCCCCAGGACCCAGAACTAAGGCAGAATTTTGAGGAGGACCCTCAAAATTCTAGCGCAAGTTCAGTCGACGCCATCGCATGCCAGAGAGTCAGAAATTTGTTAAGAAATTGGGGCATAATTTTGAGAAGGGTTCTCAAAATTTGAAGAAAGTTCAACAAATTTGATGCCCGTAAACTGCGGAAGGATCTCAAAATTATAACACAAGAAAGCTGCAATGTCTCTGAAATATGTTACAGTCACTAGCTCATCCATATTACTTGATATTTCACTATGTTTTTCTAACAATAACTTTATTTTATCAATAATCGCATATTTTCAAAAACTCTATTTCTGTAACAACCAAGTGTTACCCAGGTAAACTCAAACAAGGCCACCCAAACGGAGTAAAAGAACTAGCGGGCGAAGGCACGAACCAACCTCCCCTTACAAAACTTACAATTTTTTATTTGAGCGCAAGCACATGTGGCGTAACAACAAGATTCGCAAATATATAAACGTAGCAAAATCACGATCAATCGGGCCACCAGACACTGAATATATCTCCAACTAAGAAATACTCTACTCGTATTTGCTACTTGTTCTTTGCATGCGGCTAAGCTCTGTCTCCCCTCTTTCATGAAGCTAAGCCCCGCCTCCATATTTGCATAAGGCAAAGCTCTACCTTCTATTTGCATGGTACTAAGTCCTTTCATGAACCTTGAATGAGGCTACGCCCTGCCTCCATATAAGGCTAAGCTATGCCTTCCCTCTTCATGGGACTAAGCCCTGTCCCGCATCATGCATGAGACTAAGCTCTGTCTCTACTTTGCACGAGGCTAAGCCATGCCTCTATATTTTCATAAGTCTAAACTCTGCCTTCCATTTGCATGAGACTAATCCCTGTCACGAACCCTGCATGAGGATAAGCCCTGCCTCTATATTTGCATATGGCAAAGCTCTGCCTTCCATTTGCATGGGACTAAGCCCTATCCCGCAACCTCGCATGAGGCTAAGCCATTCCTGCATATTTGCATAAGGCTAAGCTGTGCCTTCCATTTGCATGGGAATAAGCCCTGTCCCGAACCTTGAATGAGGCTAAGCCCTACCTCCATATTTGCATAAGGCTAAACTCTGCTTTCCATTTTCACGGGACTAATCCTTGTCCCAAACATTGTATGATGATAAGATGTACCTCTATTTTTGCATAAGGCTAAGCTCTACCTTTCATCTGCATCGGACTAAGCCATGTCCCGCATCCTGTATGAGACTAAGCTCTGTCTCCCCTCTTGCATGAGGCTAAGCCCTACCTCTATATTTGCATAAGACTTAGCTCTACCTTCCATCTGCATGGGACTAAGCCATGTCCCGCATATTGCATGAGACTAAGCTCTTTCTCCCCTCTTGCATGAGGCTAAGCCCTGCCTCCATATTTGCAAAAGGCTAAGCTCCGGCTTCCATCTGCATGGGAGTAAGCCCTATCCCGCATCTTGTGTGAGACTAAACTCTGTCTCTGATTTTTTCATAAGGCTAAGCATTGCCTTCTCATGGGACTAAGCATTGTCCCACCTTGCGTAAACGTTGCTCTATTCTGGCACTATCTATTTGCTCCTCTTTTAGGCTAAGCCATGCCCTCAACCTTACAAGACTAAGCCTTGTTTTGTTGACTTTAGCATCATTTTTTTGCATCTAATGGGCTGAAATATTGCTAACCTTTCCAAAGGCGCCATAGTCTAAAGGCATCATCCTCATAGCCGGATGACCCCACGCCATGGCCTGAGGATCTCTCAAATTCGCATATCATTATTCAAAGGCGACATGGTTTGGAGGCACCATTTTCACGGCCCGAGAATGTCATTTCATGTCCTGCAAATCGCTCACTGAACAATTCATGGCCCAGGACATCATCTGTACCGTCTAAAGACAACTTTCATGGTCCGAAGGGAATCCTCATCATGTTTAAATTTCCGCACAAATACATATTCGTAGCATCTCTTTATCTGTAGGTGACTAGTAAGCAACCGCTATCCCAGCAGAAGCGACCTTGCTCCAGTCCCTTGAACTATCTTAAATTTGACCGTTCACCATTACGACTCTTTCACCCGTCCCAAAATCTCAAGTCCGTTCTTGTAATGACTTCATCGGTATATTCCGCCAATGGATCTGAAAATGGACCGATTCCTGTAAAACTTGGGATACGTATGTCACTTCCCAAACTCGAGGGACATGACCGACGCTCGATCGGGTATCCCCAGTCAAGCGGACCTGGGTGCCTTTCCTAACCCACGAGCTACCCCTTGTTTTCCTTATTCAATATTCCAAGAACTAGCCATATAATTAGTTTAGATCACCTTTTTCAAAACATACGTACATAATAGTTAGTGAAATTACCAATTCATTGTCCAACAATTGCAACCTGGATATACATAAGCTTCTAAGCCACATCCACGGTCTACAGAGCCTGTAAAGATACAACGGGATAATACAATACTTGTCGGTAACAAGGCTCCTGCTATACCTTACACAACAACAAAATAAAACTACGAAAAAAATGGCCTGAGCCACGTAGGGCCCCGAGAGGAATGGGGCTCACCAAAACAACTGACGGAAGGCGAAAAGGGAGCTACGATCAGTGGGCTGGAATACCTGCTGCAGATCCACCTACAATCATGACACCAATGTAAAACCCCCGACAAAAGGGATGTCAGTACACTTGAATTGTACTGGTAACAAAAACAACAATCAATTCCATAAAGAAAGAACAATCAAGCCAAACAGGTATTACAAACTTTCCTGTTTCCCCTTCCACATTTCCACATCAATAGATTTAACATTTTTGCTCATATTTTCATTTCAACAGTGATTTCGATCACTTTCCACCCTTATTACCTCGGCCACCCTTATCACCACAACTCGTACCTTATTACTTCGTGTTGTGGTGCGCAACCCGATCCCACCGTACATTTTCAATTCACAAACAATCACAACAACAGCAATGAAAAATTCACAAATCACAGCAACACTTCTTGAGGGATAGCAACAATAATTTTACAAGTGTTTCCATAACCATTAATACTATTTCCGTCATCTTCCACAATTCACAGTGTTTCACGTTACAATAATACTTGCCCATGATAAGCCATAGATGTTAATATCACAATCATTTCAGTTGCATCACTTACAGTTTCCTTACGTCATTTGTTTTTCATCTAATAACACATATCATAATAACAACCATGAAATCACATAAATTTCACAAATTACCTACGTAAATGTTACATACCAAACATTGAACACCAACGAGGCGATTTTATAAAGTCAAGGTTAGCTATACATACCTGGAGTCGAATTCCCTTTTTAAACTCCTATTACCAGTCACCAAGCAATCTAGTCACGTCAATCTAGTTTACAAATTAACACATATTTCTTAGAATCTGAAATTCACAATTACTACCCGAACACATTTAGGTTATCAACCTCTCTTTACAAAATTCTTTACTCCTTTCCAACTATTCTTACAAGATTTTTGCTTTTAATAAATCAAGAACTAATGCATGAGATTTTTCCCCTCTCAATAAATCTGAAAGTCAATGAAAATAGGGTAGGGATTTTACCTGAAGAAATGGAGATGAAGACAGTTGCTTTAAAATTTCCCGGACCAGATAATTTGAGGAACAAATTTTTGAAGAAAAGGAACCTTCTCTCAAGAACACCTCCTCCCTCTCTCTTGTTTTGTTCAGAAAAATAGTTAAAATGAGGGGTTAGGGTGTTATATTAGAAAGGGAGTCGGGTTTTAAATTTTAGAAAATGGAAGTCCGGGTAAGATCTGTGGTCACACTATGCGACCGCATAATTGGAATGCGGTCTGCATATTGGACCGCAGAACTGACCCCAAATCACTGGACATCTCTGCCTGGGTATGCGGCAGGAATGCGGTCCGCATACTGATTATGCGGTCACATAATGGACCGCATTTTTGACATCAACTTAGCCCAACTCTCTGCTTCAATATGCGGTAGGAATGCGGTCCGCATAGCTGATCTGCGACTGCATTCTGGACCGCATAAATGACAATTTTTCGGAAAATTGACTCTTTTGATTTTAAGGGCTTCTACACATTCCTAACATATATTTGCAGTTGACACCACGGGTTACTAAGTTTTGAGACCAAAAATTATTTACGGGTCCTTACAACGTAGGCAGCTCAAAGACCAGACTCCACCCTCTATCTTTCAAAATATCCCATTCGGTCAAAATTGGCCATCATTTCTTTACCCGAAAACTCTTTCATCCTTCCCGGGTAAAGAGGGCAGCTGTCGATACCCAATTTTCCCTATAATATTTTTGAAATCCATATATACCTTCAAAACTATGCATTACATCGATTGACATTTTTCCATAAATTCAAAATTTTTTAATTTAATCTATCCTAGTATATTTTTTATAAAAATAATTATAAAATTGCATCACAAATGACTTTATAGCATTTCATGACTTAATATTGTTATTTATAGTCATATTAAGTTCAAATTATTTCACAAAGGGCCAGATTTACGCTTTTTGGTTACAGTTGCAATAGCTTTGCAATTATATCCCATGCATACATTATCATATTATCTTGCCATAAAATGGCTCATTGTATTTTTAAAATATCGAGTAATTATTTTAAAATATTTTTATGCATGAAAATTATTTCTATAATCTGCTTATTTTATAAAATATTTTTCCTAAATTATTTGGGGTATTTAATAAATAGACTTTTTATTCCCAAACCTAACCCCTTTAAAACTAGCCTAAAACCCCCTTAATATTAACCAAAAAGCCAGCCCAAAACCCTTTAGGCCCATCTGCATACACCCGACCCAATAGCCCCGTTTAATCATGGACGTTGATCATTTTAATCAACGGTCCACAATTAATCCTACCATAATTAACCCCCTTAACTTAACCATTCCACCGTCACCCGTTCCCTCACCCATTCCCTCACCCCTCCAAACTCTCTCTCAACTCACCCTAACCCTAATTGCCGTCACCAGCGATAACCTCCCTCCTACAATGTTTCTGTACCTTCTCCTACCACACCTTGCCTCCTACTAGCTATAGTTCATCAGTTTTTTAGATCTTTTAGAAGATATCAAGGGACCTAGGCGGTCTGGTTTGCACCTTCGATTCCTTTATCTGTTTTAGGTCGTTTGCTCGACCATGAGTAAGAAACCTCTCTTATTTTGCTATGGATCCATGATTTTATAGGCCTATGTCTCGTGTCTGTCATGATTTCTAAAGAACCTTAATTTTTAATCTCTGATCTTCTCAGATTTTTATAGATCTGAGATGAATCGAACATATCTCACATGTTTTCTTGAAATTTTTCTCATTTTCGAATGATTTCCCATTTTTCCTAAACTAGGGTTTACCCTAAGTCATCTTACAACAACAACAACAACCCAGTATAATCCACTTAGTGGGGCCTGGGGAGGGTAGTGTGTACACAGACCTTACCCCTACCCTGGGGTAGAGAGGCTGTTTCCAAATTGACCCCCGATATTCTTCCCTCCAAGAACTTCCCACCTTGCTCTTGGGGAGATTCGAACTCACAACCTCTAAGTCATCTTCTCAAAGGGTTTTCTAATTTTTGAAAGCTTAATTATTTGTTCTTAAGTGTTCTTTACTGATTTATGCTAAAGTTGCATAAGCCCTTGTTGATTCATGATTAAAACTCTCACTATCTGGTGTTCTGCTCCGATTCTGAGCGTTTCAAAGTTACTAGGCATATTGGTTCATTCTGTACTTTGATTTACATGCTTTCCCTTAGTCAAATTCCTTGCTTTGTGATTTTTATCCTAATTAATCCTCTATTAGGATTTTTGAATTGTTTTCTTCCTAATTTCTCTATGTCTCTAAAGTTCTAATTAGCCTTTTTTTTAATGTAAATTGATATATTCTTTCAAGAATTGTTGAGTGATTTGCTCTGTTAAAATTTCATGTGCACGATTCTTGATTATTTCCTTGTTATGACTTTAATTAGTTATCTTGCCTTATTTAAATTGCTTGTAGTATCTACTGATTCCTTGTACGATTATTTACTTAATTAGATTCCTAGTGATTCACTCTTTGTCTAAGTCTAATTTGAAAATCTTTCTTTAGATATTTCCTTCCCTTAACGTTGGTTAATTACCCTTAATAAAGGAAAGACTATGCTGATTTTTTGTGTAATTGATTTTGTGATCTTCCCTTGATTAACTGAAGTTAATTCTTTTACCTTATTTGCTCTACTCTTGAACCATTATATAAAATACTTTGTTTTACTTCCTAAGAAGGGGACCTCAGTTCATAAAACACACATACATTCAAACTTTTCTCCTTCTTTGCTACTTGTGCTATTGTGGGTCTAGCCAGCTAAAAGCCAAGGCTAGATAGTGGAATTGCACGTGTTTCTTTCATATTCTGCATTTCTCTTACTTTGCTAGTATGTGTCAGTTAAATTTTGAAACCTAAACTCTATGTGTTTCATTTCAGTGCTAGCTCATTAGTTATTGATTCAATGCATGTTCTTGTTTACTACCTTACTTTGCATGTCCCATCCTGCCTTGTTCAATATGTAATTAGCATGTACAAACTATAGTTGTCCATTTGATGTTTGTCCAGCATGTCTATTCACCCTTGTCTATCCTTCCTCCCTGAGGAAATCATGTTAGTTGCCTAATCTTTAAGGCATTCGATTGACTCTAGTTGTGTTTTGATTCTATCCAGTGTTTCTTTGCTTTCAATTTGGCTTTATTACCTGCCATCATGATCGACCTGTAATTCTATAAGCTTCTAAGTGTTCTATGCATTTTGTTGACTATATGCCTCCCTGAGGCCTATCATGTGTTCTCTTTGAAAATATAAATTCTATGTATCCCCAATCCCTTTACCCTGATGTGAGATCTGTTTGTTAAGTGTTTCTGGATCTGGATGTTTTATGATCAATTGATTCTTTGCTGCTTTCAAAAGTGTTTTGGTACTTTTCCCAATTTGTTATTTCACCACCAAACTAGTTTCTATTTCAGAAAACCTTTTCACTCTTAGAGTCATCTCTATACTGTTTTCACTAAATCTTTCAAACTGTGTCAAGCACACTCACTTTACTTTTAGATTATTAAGTTGTGCCCCCTATGGTATGTTTACTGCTTAGGGATCCTCGAGATCTCTCTGAACTCTGGCATACTATGGCTGACCCTTCCACACTGCACAAAACCAGTCCCTATTTTAGAAAGGTCTTAGTGTGAGCACTGCCAGGGATCCTTGAGGTCCTTAGGGAACTCTGACACACCTGGACACTTGTTGGCTATGAGATTATTGGGCATTTGAAACTACTCGGAAGGCCTGGTACTACCATGTTTATTTTGGGCCTTCTTCAGGCTCTCTATAGTATAAGTTTACTTCTCATTGATGTAATTTACTAAATCTTGGTTTGTAATAATCCTTTGTAAATAGATATTTGGGTAACTAGTAAAAATAGGAGAGTAGCTCTATGATTTTGTGGGGTAAATTGGGTAGAAACCATGTTTTAGGTTTTACATTATGATGAGTTGCTGTAGAAATTGTGTTTTAGGTTTGTATGATGCATTAGATATCATGTTTTACGATTACATGCTTACTGGCATTAAATCATGCAAAATTCGTGCATTATATATTTTGACTTAGAACAATCATATTTACTACTTCTGCATATCACATGTTATAGTTCATCATTTTACTTCTGATTCTACATAAGTCACTGTCACTTAGAAATCCTGCCATTAGGTTACTAATACTGTTTAAAATAAAATAAAGTAACTTTCTCCACGTGCATTAGAGATCCTGTTTTAGGACTACATGTATATCTACTTTGAAACATGTCGCTAAAATAAGTAGGCTAAAACATCCCCACACATAAGTACCATATCCTGGTATCAAATAAAATCACATGCTATATATTCATCACTTTGATCAGCATGCCTATAGGATGAAAGAACTTCAAATTGTTCAAGTGGTTCCCAGATTATGACTGTATATACATGCCTATGTAGGCCTTAGACCGTTAGATAATTGTTAAATCAGTTTCTGTTTATGTGTGAAATTGTCCAGGCTTAACAGGCTATAAAACCAGTAGGCAAATTGGTTAGGATTTTTCCATTTCCATTAAAACAAATGCTGCATGTTCTGTTCGGTAATGTTTATCTAGATATCATTTCCTAGGTTTTCTAAATATCTTTAAAGATCAGTTATTTGAGACTTTCTTCTTATTTTCCTATATATATATGGAGGTAAATATGAGCCTTTTATCTGCTTCCTTAATAGTCAATCTTATGAGTTATTTGTTGACGCCTAGACTTTTGCCTTTTAAACACCTTAGGATTGTCTAGAACTACCTAAGTCTATAGGTCCTAATCTCCTCCGGCACTACAAGGAAGGGACGAGTAAATAAATCTTAGGTTTTGCTAATTAAACTCGCTTATAACTACTAAGGGGAGGTGTCACGCCCCGAATCCGAGGGACATGACCGGCGCTCGACCGGGTAGCCCCAGTCAAGCGGACCTGGGTGCCTCTCCTACCCCACGTGTTACCCCGCATTTTTCATTACTTATTAGTCAAGAGAAATAACCATTTGCAATCAAAACACCTTTTTATTACAAAAACATACATATGGTACATGTTTCTTAGCGTGGTTTACACTTTACATAGACCAACGTGCAAGATACATATTACATAAGTTCGTGACCCACATTTTGTCACGACCCCAAATCCCGGTCGTGATGGCGCCCAACACAATTGCTAGGCAAGCCCGACCATTCTCTCTCAACCCGAGCGTAAAGCTCAAAACCAATTTATTTAATATCTTTTAAAAAAAACAGTGCAGCTATAAGTTTTGCTAATAAAATAGACAAACCAAATATCCCATTAACACTGGTAACCACCTCCCAAAGACCTAGGGGTCATGAGTCAAGAGCCTTTAACAGTACAGTAAAAGAAGACTGTAATAATACATAGTCTCGAATGTGCGGAAAATCAAATAACAAGATAAGGGAGAAGTCGGGTCCTGCGGATGTCAGGCAGCTACCTCGATAACTCTGAATGAACTCTAGAGTCAGCAATAGCTTAGCTAGCTCCTGAAGTACCTGGATCTGCACACATGGTGCAAAGAGTATGGGGTGAGTCTACCAACTCAGCGAGTAATAAGCATGTATAAAAACTCGAAGATTGGAAATCCACAATAAAGCA
>MU732103.1:153857-174088 GCA_026770625.1 Nicotiana glauca
AAAAGGGACGTCAGTACACTTGAATTGTACTGGTATGTATGAACAAACTTGCTCCAAGTAAACTCAAGCCATATACAAGTAGGTAACAGTAATAGAAACAACAATCAAATGCACAAGGAAAGGAACAATCAAGCCAAACAAGTTTTCAATCTCTCCTGTTTTCCACCTTCCACAATTCCATACCAATGATTTCACAATTTGCTCAAATGTTTATTTCAATAGTGATTTCGATCACTTTTCCACCCTTATTACCTTGGCCACCCTTATCACCACAACCCACACCTTATAACTTCGTGTTGCGGCGTGCAACCCGATCCCACCGTATAGTTATAATTCACAAACAACACAACAACAATCAACAATCAACAATTCACAAGGATCAACAACAATACTTCTTAAGAAATAACAACAACAATTTACAAGTATTTTCGCAACCATCAATACTATTTTCCTTCATATCCAACAACTCACATGTTCTTTACATTACAACGACAATTGCCCACAATAAGCCATAGATGTGGTTATCACAGTTATTCCAGTTGCATCATTCACGATTTTCTTCTATTATTTATTTCTGAACTCTTACCATATAACACTTTCACAATCATCATTTAGTTTATTGCCAGTTACTTGCACCATTATATCAGGAGACTTAACCACAACACTCAATCAAACCAATCACAAGAATTTCACAACAAGCACAATCATACCAATCACAATAATTTTCATGAATAAGCCACGTAGATATCACATACTAAACATTCGTACACCAAACAAGGTGATTCTACAAGGATCAAGGTTAGCCATACATATCTGGAGCCGAATTCCCTTTTTAATATCTACTTCCAACTTTACCAAAAAGCCTGTCAACGTCAATCTAGTGCACAAATTAATACATATTTCTTAGAATCAAAGTTCACAATCACTACCTGAACATATTTAGGTTATCAACCCTCCTTTACACAATTCTTTACTCCCACCTAATTACTCTTACTAGATTTTAGGTTTTAATAGACATGCATGAGTATTTAAACTTCCATTTTCAAGAACCAATTCATGAGAATCCCCTCTTTTATTTAAATTTGAAAATCAATAAAAAAGGGTTGGGAACCTTACCCGCAAGAATGGAGATGAATATAATACTCAAGAATTTCCAGGCCTGGGCGACGTTGGAAAATCAAATTGATGAAGATGAGACTTTCTCTCTCAAGAACCCTCTCTCCCTTCTCTCTAGTTTTGTCTGAAAAATATGTAAAAATGAAGGGTTGGGGTGTTTTATTGAAGAAGAGATCGGGTTGAAAAATTAGAAAATATGGAGCCAAGTCGGGTCTGCGATCGCACTCTGCGATTGCAGAGTAGAAATGCAGTCCGCATAATGGACCGCAGAGGTGCTCCTAAAATCTGACATCTCTGTCTGGGTTTGCAACAAAAATGCGATCCGCATTCCTGTTCTGCGGTTGCATAATGCACCGCAGAATTGACCTTCACATGTCCTTGAAGAATTTATGCGACGATTATGCGGTCCGCATATTGATTATGTGATCGCATAATAGACCGCATTTTCAACTTTAATTTCACTAACTCACTGGGTAACTATTCGGTAGAAATGCGGTTCGCATACCTAATCTGCAACCGTATTCTGGACGGCATAATGACAATTTTCTGGAAAATTTTGATTCTTGATTTTTAAGTGCAAAATCAGTAAAAAGGGTCCAAACCACGGCGAGGAATTCTACATATTCCTAACACTTATTCGGATCTTGACACTACTATCTACTAGGTTTTGAGCACAAAATTTTACGGGGCCTTACAGGAGGGCAATGGGTAGTAAAAGGATATGATAACCTATGCGCTAATGTAACGTGTAGCCCCTCTAGTTGAGTAGGATTACCGGGAATAGCACAAATTGATCCTATAGGCTAATCAACTTAGGAATTCCCTTTCCCAATTCACATGCGTTTAAACTTTCTAAATTTCTTTGTCTTTACATATATGTGTTTAAACTGTCTAAACTTCTTTTCCTTTACATATATGTGTTTACACTGTCTAAACCTCTTTTACTTTCATATATCTGCATTGGACCATCTAAACCTCCTTGATCATATATGTATTTAGAATGCGTAAACTACCTTTATTTTCAAATATGTGCTGAGACTGCTTACTGGTTAATTGACTAATTCACATAATTCGGCGTGGACCCACCGTTGTGGACTGCGAGGGGTGCCTAACACCTTCCCCTCAAGGTTATTTTGAGCCCTTAGCCTAATCTCTGGTAATGCAAACTAGTTACATGAGTTAATTGCTCTAGGTACCCTAACGCACCTTAATCTGTTAGGTGGCGACTCTTCAAACACCCAATTCCCAAACGGAAACGAGTTGTTCCCCCATGAATGTCGAAACCCGGAGTTCCCCGCGAAGGAAAAAGGGGGCACGACAATCTATCATTCTTTTTGGAGGATTGTTTACATGCTCCAATATTTCTCCAACCAGATCGACGGAATGACCTTCACCCTCGATCACTTGGTTATATTGTACAACCCTCTTCTCCTTCGTGGTTTGATAAAGCTTCATCCTCGATCCGCGAAGATGTTCTTTTCAAGCATCGATAAGGACAAAGACTGGGGGTGGATGAGCCAGTTTCTTAGATTAAGGACCCCTGACATCATCCCAACTGATAGGATGCAATTCTTGGAGGAATGGAACATGAAGTATAAGTATCCCCACCTTGAGCACATTTTGTTGCTCTTTTTTCCCCTCTGAAATGATCTTCTTTGGATTATGCAGCCACTGTTTGGCACCCTGGCATGATTCAGAACCTTCTCGGATGGATAACAAAATTAAACTTCGCTTTTCCTTATAGCGAGTGTGTTTGGCATGATTTGGCCAAAATGCAATAACTGGATAAGAACCACGATATGCTTTTCATTGTCGCCATTACCAAGTTCCTTATGTGAATTTTTTGTGATGGTGAGTTTAACGCATCATGTATTCGTAGGCCTCGAGAAAGGTGTGTCGATTAGACCACCTCCTCCTGGTGAAGAAGGAACCTCAAAACCAAGCAAGGGTAAGAAGAGGAAGAGAGAGGCATCAATTGAGTCTCCAACTAAGATCGATGCCATGGTATTGACTTCGGACGCTGCGGCAAACCTTTATGAGGATGATGATGATAATGATTTCCCTTTCGCACAAAGGGCGAGACGGACTGCCGATACACCACAAGCTATTGGTCGGAGAGCCACCGAGTTGGGGGTAGCCGATATATGCCAAACTTTTACTGGAGAGACACTCGAAGAGGGTTTGGGTACAGTGCCCTAGCCTCGAGTCGGACATGGTACAGTTCGTGCTAGCTATCTTCAGCCAGTGACTTTGGATGGTCTGAAATCGAAGCTTTTCGGGGTCGAGAAGAGACCCTTATAGAAATTGATGCCGTGGGGGGCTTTGAATCGGGCCCTACATTTTCTCCCGAGGAAATAAGGGATGCACAGGATGGGGATGCTATCGATGTGGAGGCCTCTTGGGGAGAGGATGATACGCTCAAAGACTACTTCATTGGTGTCGAAGTGGAAATAGATCTTGATGCTCCCGTTTCTCTTGAGGAGGACGAGAAGCTTCAAAAGCAGGTGATACTCCTGAAATACCGTTTGTGCTTTAAATTTTCATCCTTGACTGTCTAACTTCTCTGTTTTTGTTGTAGGCCCAGAATTTGTATGACCACGCCTTGTCTAAGCTCCAAAATGAGCTTTCTTGCCGTGAGAAAGAATTTGAAAAGCTCACCTCGAAGCTAAATAAGTCGAAGGCTTCCTCTTCCCGAAAGGAAAAAGAGTTGAGTAAGCTTCGGCAAGCGTGGAAGGGATGCACTGGGAACCGATTAGCTTTTCTTAGTAGGTAACACGACATTCATATGTTTTTATTCTTATAGCTTGATGCTTATCATCTTGTTTTGCCTTACAGATTAGGCAAAAGGATGACATGGTGGGGAAACTTCAGGAGGAGGTTGCCGCCAAGGATACGGAGATCCTCAAGCTGAAAAGGCAGAATGAGGTCGTGACCTCGGAGGAAGGCCTCTGATAGGGAGAGTTAACATCGACCCAGGATCTTCTTTGAAGTGCTTAGTAGGAGGTTACTATATTATTTGCGGCGAATCCCGAGGCTGAAGAAAATGCATCTTCATACAAGAAATATGCCGCTACCACAAATGATTGACCAGTGATATATCCGAGAAGGCTGAGCAGAAGTTGACTCCGGCCGTTGCTTATGCTCTTTTGCAATCTAAGAGGCAGGCTCTCAAGGAAACAAGAACCAAAGGTGCCGATCTCTCAGCTGATATTGAGGAAGCCCAAACCTTTGGAGGAAGAATCAGCATATTCAGCCATTTTGGATGAGGGTTCCGGAGATGATCCAGATAGTAGTGAGCGTGAAGAATAGACTCATGTTTTATTCCCCTTTTCTTTTTTGTATATGGAGTTATCGGGGGAATGACTTTGTAAAGACACCCCTTGTAAATATATTTTTAGGAATGTAAAATATTCTTCTGCTTCAAGTCTTCGAAATTTATATTTCAACGTTTACGCGAAGTTAGCCTTTGACTTTTAATGTTGGCTCTTCAGAGCCCATACTTAGAGTAATCGGGGCCCTCGAGATAAGGCACCATCTTGAGATGAGGTCGATAGCTTTGTTAGAGTCGATGCTTGTAATAACAAAGATCCTCGCGATCTCAATTGCTTCTGAACGTTGTATGCCAATGTCATTCATATGACATGGTTACAAAGTGATCGGGGTTGTCCCATGGGTACACTTACCCAAAAGTGGCATCGACATGGCCAGAATTAATTGGCCTTCAGATTAGGCGAATAGTCGCCACTTTCCCTATATATGTATTTGCTTTCTTCTTATCTAAGGATTCCACTACTTTGAGTAACTAATCCCTTTTATAAAGCTCTTCTTCCTCGCGCCATTTTTCTTAACATTTCAATTTAGAGCTTTCGCCCAAGTTTTTATCTTCCTTGTATTGTTTTACCACAGCCATGGCTGCTACGTCCAAGTCTATTCATCAAGAAGGGGAGAGTTTCGCCTCTATTTTGCACTCGGTCGGTGGTACACCGCCGTTGTCCCGTGAACTAACTTTGAGGGGCTTTGTCTCGAAGAGGGACTTCACGTTATAGAGACCTCCCAGATTTCGAGGCCATTGGGATCATGCATCGAGGTTCATCTCATCAATAAGGGAGGAACATCTCGAGGCAGTCAGGAAAGACTGCGGATGGGGAGAAAAGGTGGTACTGAAGGAACCTTCCCTGGAAGAGAGAATCATGGCCAATGTCGAGGGGTTTTTGAACGTATACACGTACGCCTTGACATTGGACCCTCTCGATAGGTGTCGATGCCCCCTTTTTCTAAGGCAAATCAGGTTTATGATATTTAGGCGGAAAACTCTTTTACTTTTGGGAATTGGGTTCTGAATTGAAGTGCCACCACCTAATGATTAAAGTGCATTACGACACTAAGAAGGGTTTGAGTTGAAGAACTAGATAATGGGTAAGTGCTTGAAATTATCTCGCGGGAAAGGTATTAGGCACCCCCTAAGATCCAATAGTGTGGTTCCCAGCCATGCTACAATTGTGACTTTAAATGTAAACAACAAATAAACATACAAGACATCTTTCACATAATGATTGCAAACAAAGGGAACTGTAAAAGTTAAATAAACATGATGATGTTTGGTAATAGGCCATTTCATAATTATTTAGAGAATATACAAGTGCAGAAAAAATGGGGGTCAAATAATTGGTATAAATAATCAAACAAAGGAATGAAATGGGGCGGAAATTTGAAAATGAAACAGTACTAGAAATTGAATAACTAAAGAGATTTTAAATGATTAAAGTAAAATATGGGGTTTAAAAGAACTGAAAAACTGACAGTCTTAAAAATTCCAAAAAAGAGAGGGTCCTAGGTTTATAAATAACATGGATCACCCCATGCAACGCCCGGTAACCATTTATGCACGTGGTGTTATCGCATGATCATCATATCCATGTCTACCGTTTCCCACCCTGTTAAGGTACTAAATCGCGGAATGGTCTCGTTACTTATTGCATGCTACTACCCGCCCCAATCCTATCAATCCCAGAGGCATTTGGGACTACTAATCCTAAAAGGGGGAAGGGGTTGGGGGCTCTTTTTTATAGTTTAAAAGGATAAAAGGATAAAATTCTAAGGCAACAAACAAAACACATAATGCAGTTAGGGGAAACACATAGCAGATTAAAGGCTCAAACATGCCTCCTCACTTAAAAAAGTAAATTATCAAGCATGACTTAAAATACTGGTTATAGTTTGAACTAAATTTAAAACGTTAGGACAGGCTGCTTTATCACATATTTCTCAGATGAGAAGTCTGAATTAGTCCTTGTCTGGTTGTCGTTTATCAGGGACTGTCGCAGTTGATTAATTACCTACTGGTTTGCCTAGACGAGGCCTATAAGCATGATATCTAACAATGCAGAAGGCGTACTGATTTTGAAGAAAGGTTACTGGTTTTATAAACAAAGTTCTGCAGATTTTAAACGATCTTGCCACTGATTTTAAACTCATAGGTGAAATAGATGAAGCTGATCAACTGATTATATCCTACAGGCATGATTTCTAAGCATTGGTGGTTTTAATATGACTATATGACTGCAGGAGTCTTATAGGCATGGTATCTAGAATGAAGTTGATTATTATTAAACCTTTGATTATTTGCCTAATGACAGACGTATATGCAGAGGTGCAGAAACAAAACTATAAGCATGATTTTCTATATGCAGAAACTTATAGGCATGGTTTCTAGTAATGAAACAATCTTATAGGCAGGATTTCTATGTATAATGCATAACTTATAGGCAGGATTTCTAAATGCGTAAGCTCAGAAACTTATACATGATTTCTATATGCAGAAACTTATAGGCAGGAGTTCTATGTGTTATGCATGAATGCAGAATTTGTAAATAGCAAGCCCTACAAGCATGTTGTCTACCCATATGCATACAT
The DNA here is from genome assembly GCA_026770625.1 of Nicotiana glauca. Taxonomy (NCBI): domain Eukaryota; kingdom Viridiplantae; phylum Streptophyta; class Magnoliopsida; order Solanales; family Solanaceae; genus Nicotiana; species Nicotiana glauca. The sequence continues at coordinate 160,887 of MU732103.1, forward strand.
GAATGACCCGCCCTTTTTCACTAGAACCCTATAGTTATTACAAATTATTATAGACCCGAATGAATCAAGTAAAAAATTACATCAGAAATTCAAGCAACAACCAAACAGCCTAATTCAGACTCAAGGTCTAACAATATGAGATAAACCGACATCCAAAGATCATATTTACAAGACCTTTCTCATCTTTTGGGTGTGTCAAAGTTCCAAGGAGCTTCATGAACTCCAGGTAGTGCTCACACCCCAATTACATTTGCAGGATTAGATTATAGTGCAATGTGGAAGGGCCAGCCCTCAATTGTCCAAGTTCAGAGGGAACTCAAGGTTCCCAAGGCAAGGCTCATAGGAGGGGGGTAGAACTTAGAGTCTAAGAGTAAGTTTAAGTGTCATAGAGGGGGAATTAGGGAAGACCATGACAGGCTAGTGGTCATGCCCAACAATTAGGATGCTGGCACACCCCTACCCAGCCTGTTAGCTAAATTTGGGAGGACCCATTGAAGGTCAGGTTCAGACCTGGGTAGTAATTTGGATATTGCCAGGCCATGAACTTTAACTCAGCACATAGAAGGGAATGGGGGTATGGGGATTTTATAATAAGCAGTAAACATAAAAGAAAGTAACATGTTTAATACAGAATATGACCAGCAAAGTAGGCAAGAACATGGCAACTATAAAGTAAACACATAAGGAAGAAGCTGAAATCAAAGTTGAGACATACCTGTTTCAGGGAAAACAAATAAGTAAAACAACAGTCTTGAAAAGCCAAGCCAAATTGCAAGCTAATCAGTACGACAAGTCTCAAAAGAGAGTAGAGAATTTAAAGAGTATTGTGATTGAGAGTATGTGTGTGAGAGTATGAGTGTTGAACTTTAGGATTCAGAAATTCAAAGTTCTAAAGTTTGTAAAAGTTGTGAAAGTTGTTTCAATGCAAGAGGGTCGAGCCCCTTTTATAGTGCATCAAAAAATTAGGAAAAAGGTAAGGAAATAACATTGTAATCAGTCTCCCTTTAGTTAAGGGGTTCTAATTTCAAACGGGAAAAACAATTAAGGAAAGGGATTTGAAAAAATATTTTCCTTGCAGTATAATAAAGGGTAAGTACCTAGAAGCTATTTAAGGCAACAAACCAATAGTACACGTCTTGTAAAAAGGAATGGGAATCAACCAGTAAAATCAAAACTGCATACTTTTACTCGAATGAATCAAGTCAAGAAAGGGGAAAAGAAAGGTTCACTTTGGGAAAATCAGTAACAATCAAGTAAACACCATTAAAGGAATTTAGAATCAATTAGTAGTTGGCAAAACCTTTTTGAAAGAAGATTTCTCATATATAAAGCACACGAATATGTGAATCAAGAAAGTTTATTAAGTTATTTAAAAGAGAGTCCAATCAAAGAAAAGTTCAAAATCATAAGCAAAGAGATACAGGTTCAATTTGCAGACTCATAGTGAGTCTGTGAGTCTAGGGTTCCAAAGTGGAACCCTAACTCGAACACAAAATCAAAATCGTCAAAGGAAACCCCCAAATCCTAGGGTTTCAAAATTGAATCAGACATGGAGGTGAGAAAGCAAGCCATTTGTTTCAGAGTCTCAACAAAACAGATATGATAGCATGTTTGAACGACAAAGGAAGAAAAATCACGAAGAACATATTTGAGAAAAGTAAGAACCTAAACAAGTTCAGAAGAATGAGATAATACAAACTTGAAAACAAGTAGATGAAGCATGTAAGAACATGAACAGAGTCCAGTAAACAAAAATCAAATAACTTACCGAAAAACACATATAGTAAAAGAGTAAAGAAAATATAGCAAAGATTAACAGGAGTAACATGCATAGAAAAGAAAAGGTAGAAAATAGTACATGCATAATAAAAAATAAATCACACGAGCAGGGTATAGACAAACACACATAAAGAAAAGAAGAAGAAAAACCAGAAAGTTTTATTTTTTCAAAAACCCTAAAATTAGAGAGCAACGATTTTGTAAAGAAACTTTTGGGAAAAACACTTTAGATGGCAAGAAAAGCATAGATAAAGTATAATAGATCTAAGCAAATAATGGTGAAAGAACGTCGAATAGCTTAGGGTTTTTGAGAAACCCTAGAAATGAGAAAGGCTTGGAAACATGTCCGATCTTGAGTTGGAGAGGTCGAGAATCTGGCTCTTGAGTCTTTAATATGCTGGGGTAATGGCCAAAGAAGCCATCGATATATAGATCTGAAAAGGATCTGAAGGATAACCATCGAGGTCAGGTCTCGAAGCTTCGAACAACCATGGTTTACGGTGGAGTGGTGGTTGTAGAGGGGTAGAAGATGGCTAGGGTTTCGGAGAGTTCGAGAGAGTTTGAGAGACGAAGGTATTCAAAGGCGGCTGATTGGGTAAAAGTGATTAGGGTTAGGGGTGTTTGGGAAATTAAAAAGGAAAGGGGAAATCATGGTCGTCGATCAAAATGATCAAGGGCCTGGATTAAAAGGGGAGCCGGGCAGGTGACATTAATGGGTTAGGGGTTGGGTAATTTAGGAATTGGGCTGGTCCGGTTTGAGATCTAAAATTAAGGTTTAATGAGGGGTAAATTTGGGCTAAAATTTAAATGAAATAGGGCTAACTTTTAAATAACCAATTTTTCTCTTTTTATTTTGTAAAACTAGTAAAGATGATTTTAAAAGCAAATTAAAAATACTGAAACAATTAATAGTGTATAAACATTAATTTAAAAATACTGGACCCAATTTTACAATTATAAAATGCTATTAATCTTAAAGTAGGCTACAATTGCAATTATATGGAATTTAGTCTTTTAAATACCTAATAAATTTATAAAAAAATGTACAAAAAACACCTTAGCTATATTTTGGTGTAAATATGAGAATAAAATAGGTCCTTCACCAAAATGATAATCTTGGGAATAATTATTGAATTTTATACTGCTAGAATAGACAATAAATTGATTTTGAAAATCTTTAAAAATTATGTAAAATACAAAAACACTTGTGCATGCTTATATATGAATGTACATGCTATTCTGAAAGTATTTTCTGTATGAAAATACATAGGAAAAATTGGGTATCAACAATAGGGTCGTGCTCGAGTTTTGTAGAAGATATCAGGTTACCTTAGCACAGGTTCACCCTTCATTTTGGAGGATAGTGTTGATGATAATGTACTTGGTAGATAAATTCGGGCTCGAGTTCACCCTCAGCCACCTTATTAGATTGTACTAGCCCTTGCATTATTGAGGCCTGATTACTCTGCGACATCGATCCACCCGGCCCTTTATTGCCAGTAATGTAGAAGATAGGGACCAAAGGTGGATGAGTCGATTCGTCTAAGTGCGGACTGTCGATATTATCCCTGCAGAGTTCCTGCCATTTACCGAGAAATGGAATTTTACACGTAAATGGTGCACTTGTGTTCTTATTATTTTTGTCTATGGTGGAGACGGGCTCTGTAAAGAGTTTTCCTTCTCTTTTCTTCAGCAATCACATGGCTACCATATAAGGTTCCCAACCTAGTGGATTGGTCTCGGAAACTGGCTGCTTGCTCGACTTACGATGAGCGTAAGTGGCGAGATCTGTCCAAGGGTAGATAGGAGGCGAAACACCACGGTACGCATTGTGTGGTTTGTTTTGTTTGAAAGGTACTTTCTTTTATGTGCATTAACTCTGTCACCATAGGCATTGGAGAATTTCTTGAGTTTACATTGTACCCTCTCGGAGAGGAAGAAAGATCATCGACTTTGGGGCTAAGTAATGATAACAAATAGAAGGAATCCTCAAAGGACGAGGGTTCTCATGGCGAGGCAAAGCCTGCTCGGAGACTCAAAGAAAATGTATTGGCTGAGCCTGCAGCACTCAAGGCTTCTAGCCTCGAAAAAACGGTTCCTCCTTTGCCGCCGTCTTCTTTTCCCATCGAAGGTACTTCCAGGGATAAATATTTTCTGCTGCCTTCTTCTTATCTCGCTGAAGGTAATTTGATGCAAGGGGACACCTAAATTAAGGGGGGTACCAAGCGATCATATTCCCATCGGGAGTGGTTCTCATGGGCTGATGAGACCAGACCAGTAGATGTGCGGTCAACTTTTGAGGAGGCTCAGCGGCTCTGTTCTGTGGTAAGTTTTGGTCGACTGTATTGGCTTTTCAGCTTCGCACTTTCATTTTGTTATTGATCTTCTTTTTCATAAGACTTTGACAAGCTCAAGTTTGAGCTGCTGCGTCATGAAGATAGGTTGCGAAAAGCTTTGGAAAGGGAGAAATCCCTCAGGCTTCTTTCTAACAAAAGGGAAAAGGAGTTGGTGTAACTTCGGTACAAGGTGAGTCGAAGTCTGGGATACGAAGGCTACCTTGAGAGACATGAAACCTTTGTTTCGAGGGGATGCATGTTTCTTCGTCTGTCCTCGGAGACTAATATTTTGATTCTTCAGTTGCAAAGAAAGACGGAGGACCTGGAACGCCTTTAGGGTGAAGTTGGTCATGCCAAGTATGAGTGTAATGAGCTAAGGGCCCATATAGATGCCCAAGTTGTAGCCAAGAAGAAACCATTGGCCAAGGCTTCTGCCCTCGAGGTGCAACTTCGGAATGCTCGTGAAAATAGCTTTGTCAAGAGGAGAAGGATTGAAAAGCTCGAGTCTGACCTTTTGGATATGAAGGCCGAGCTCGTGGATGCCCGGGCTGAAGCTGAGGAGATTCGAGCTAAGGCTGATAAGAAAGTGGCCGTTGATTTAAAAGATGTTGCCAACGCTCGAGCTGAGTTGAGAGGGGCTCCCGATCTGGAGAGAAGAAGTAATGAATATGCACGATCCAGATCTTGAAGGGAACCCCTCGAAGAGATCCATGGTAGGGCTTCGATCTCTCAGAAGAGAGAGCGTAGGCCAAGGCAGATGAATACAATGCCACGTTCCTCGTATCTGATGCCGTAAATAATGAGGAAGAGACCAATGGAGCCGTAGTCCTCGAGGGGAAAGTAGACTAGGATTTTTCTTTTTGATTTTGTGTATAGTGTTTTTGGAGAACTTTGTACAAGAAACCTCATGTTATTTCACATAGACTTATAAAAGGAAACCTTTCGATTTAATTTTTCATGCATTTCCCTTTTCTTGTCTATGTCTTTATTTGTTTCAGAATTAGAAGATTGTCGGTGATTAGCCATGTGGACTGGACATCAAGGAAAAACACTTAGGTTTACAAATCGGTCGTGAGGCTTGTTAGGCTAGCCCGTAGGATCTTACACGTTGGGTCGGTACGACCTCTAACATAGGATGGTGCTTAGGCTCTTATGCGTGGAGTCGGTAAGACCTCTAATATGGGCTGGCGCTTAAGCATTTATGCGTTGGGTCGGTACGAACTCTAATATAGTCTGGCGCTTAGGCTTTTATACGTTGGGTCAGTACGACCTCTACTATAGGCTGGCGCTTAGGCTCTCATGCGTTGGGTCAATACGACCGCTAATATTGGCTGGTGTCTAGGCTATCAGGCATTGGATCAATACGACCTCTAATATAGGCTTTATTTTTCCCTCATTACATACTTTTTGAAGTTTTTGTGCTCGACTAACTCTTTTACGGCTCGGTAAGAACCTCGATTGTGAGCGTTATGTAGCGATAAATGAGCACCTCGGGAGGTATTTCTCAATGGCTGAATTGTTTTGAAGCCTATTATTTGGAGTTGACATGATCAAAACTCTTTTGCTTATGCCAAGGGTAGCCTGATTAACCAGTTCTTTTCAAAGTATTTTCGAAGTAATTGAAGGCCTGTGATTTTATGGCGATGTTCAGGTGTCCCCGAGTCGCATTAGATTAGTCAGAGCCTTGTGACTGTAGTCATTGTGTTTGGCAGTAGCCTTTTAGTCCCCGAGTGAAGTAGCTTCGGCATTTATATCTAGGGTATGCCGTTTTAGGGGTCTTACAAGTTCGAATATATAGCCTTAACTTTAAGATAAGAATTATACCTTTTGTAGGGTCTTATAAGTTTTAACATGCCTTACTTGAGGTCATACAGATAGGTTACTTGGCACAAGTATGATTCGTTCCTGGATTGAGTTATTACAGATAGGTTACTTGGCACAAGTATGATTTATGCCTGGCTTGAGGTCATATAAATAGGTTTCTTGGTACAAGTATAATTCATGCCTGACTTGAGGTCTTACAGATTTGGTATTGCCTTATGGAGGTCTTACACTATTGATAACGCCTCCTGGAGGTCTTACATTTTCTAAAATTTCCATGTGGAGGGCTTCTAGGCTCGAGGTTGCTCACATGGGGTCTTATGGCCTCGGGTTCTTGATACCTCGATGGGGTGACCGTTAACGTCAGTCCCCGAGACGTCGAGAGTTTTTGTCTCTGGAGCCGTTCTTTGTATATTTTGATGTTGCCTCATTGAGCGCTTACGAGCTCAAAGTTTCCGGCCCGTAGGTCTTATGGCTTTGAGTTTTTGATGTTAGTCCTCGAGTGTTTGGGAAATTTCTGTCTTTGGACCATTTCTTGTAAGAATAGCAAACTTCTTTGAAGCGCAAGATGTTTTGATGGTAGAAGATATTCCTTTGATTAATTGATACAAGTATACATGTTTTCATCCTCGAGGGTTCATTTATTCTATGCGGACACGGTTCATTTGATCGTTTGGCCCAATACATCACTTTCCTATCGAGACCCTCTTTGACTCATCTTGATTTCTTAGGATATGATCTTTCGGGGTTGGTTGAAGAGAAACCTTGAATACTTGTTACGTTCTCCTCAGGTAGCATATAGATGTCTACTTGTTAAAAACCTTGCCGACAAAACCATTCTTGGGATAAAATCTGATCGAAGGAAAAGAGTGCAACGGATGCTTTAAAACCTAAGGTCTTTGAGCTGGAAGGTGCTTCGACTTTTCTGACCAAACACCTGTGCACAGGTTAGTGTAAGATGTAAAATAAAAGGGAGGCGGTTATAATTTAGGGGTAATGGCATTTCGAGCCTCGATATGTTTCAACAGCTCGCTCTGAACGTGGTACGGTCCTTTGCTCATTAACTCGGGTGCATCTGAGAATGTAGCTTGTGATTGCTACTTCACTGTTTGCTTATTCTTTGGCTACTCCGATGTTAAAAGTGTAGATACCGGTGACACATCATGCACCGCGAACATCTCTCTTGCTGCATGCTTCTTACTGTATACAATTTTATTCCGTCTTTTGTTGGGAATCTCATCATTTGGTGAAGGGTTGATGGTACTGCTCTCATGCAATGTATCCATGGCCTTCTGAGTGAGGAATCGTACCTCATGTCTCCTTCGATGACATGAAATTTGACATTTTGGGTTGTGCTAGCCACATTGACCTGGAGGCTGATCTCCCATTTTCTTGTCTCGCTCGCCATGTTGAATCCGTTGAGGACTCGAGAGGCGGGCACGATATGGTCGAGCAGTCCCAACTACTCCACCAGCCTCGACCTAATAATGTTGGCCGAGCTATTTGGATCGACAAGCACACGTTTAATTTGAAATGTATTCACAAGGAAAGAGATTACCAATGCGTTGTTATGAAGCTGAGACAGGGCCTCGATATCTTCTTTGCTGAATGTGAGAGCGTCCTTAGGTATATAACCTCGAGTCCGCTTTTCCCGGTGATGGATATTTTTTTTCGTTTGACAATGGGTTCTTGTGTGATATCGATTCCTCCAAAGACCATGTGGATGACATGTTGTGGCTCTACTGTTTCAGTTTTCATATTCGCCTCTCTTTCTCAAAATTGATTTTGGGCGCTGTCATTGAGGAACTCTTGGAGGTGCCCTTTGTTGATTAGTCGGGCTACTTCTTCTTGGAGCTTTCTACAATCTTCGGCCCTATAATTGTGTGTGCCGTGAAACTCGAACACCAAGTTGGGGTTCCTTTGCGACGAATCTGATTATACTGGTTTTTGCCACCCGGTGTCTCTGATTTTACCTATGGTTGATACGATGTCTAAAATATCGACGTTGAAGATGTACTCAGATAACAAGGGTGCTTCCATCGGCCAAGTGTATCTATCGAATCCATGTTCTCTCACGAGTCCCCAAGGATTCTGACCTCAATCTGCCCTTCGGTCTTTTCGGGCTATGTTACACCTTGGGGCGTTTCTTCGATCTTCGATATACGGTGGGTACCTTTCCTTGTTTGGCCTTCGTTCCTTTGCCAAGAGCTTTCTAGGTTATACTGAGCCCGATGGGGCTCTTAGTTAGTCGTCCTCGACCCTAATATTTGACTGATACCAGTTGTGGACATACGACCAAGTCACGGTGGATACTCAACCAAGTTTTGCTTCTATTGCTTCGAAGCTACCAATCTTCTATCATTTAAACATTGAGTGAAGGCCTATACTGCCCAGTCATCGGAGAATATTGGTAATTCTGTCTGCTCCATTTGTAAGCGAGATACAAACTCCCGCAGCATCTTATTTTCCCTCTATTTGATTTTTAAGACGTCGGATTTCCTTTTAGCGACCTTGATGGCACTGACATGTGCCTTTATAAAAGAATCTGCAAGTATGGAAAACGAGTCTATCGAATTCGGGGCTAGGTTATGATACCACATCTTGGCCCCCTTTTGAAAGTGTTTCTCCAAAATTTTTTAGTAGGACGGATTTAATCGCATCATCATTCAGGTCATTGCCGTTCATCGTACAACTGTAAGCGGTGATGTGCTTGTTTGGGTCTAAGGTTCCGTTATACTTCAGAAGGTCGGTCATTCTGAATTTATTTGGGATGGGCTTTGGAGAAGCATTTGATGGGAATGGCTTTTGTACAAATTTCTTTGAACCTACACCCTTCAGAATCGGGGGAGCGCTTGGGATCTTATCGACCCTAGAATTCTAGGTCTCTACCTTTTTGTCGTTTTCTTCAATCTTCTTTTTGCTCGATTCAGTCCTCTTTCTGAGGTCTCGAGCATCGTTATGATAGCAGGGTCGGCTGCTGACCCATTGTTGCTTGATCTTTTTGGTACTTTTTCAGCTGGAGGAGCCGTTTTCGGTGTTGTTATGCTCGGAATTTTTTGGTGGCTTTGTAGTTGAGCAATTGCTAGATGTTATGCCTGCAACATCTCAAAAATGACATGAAGGCTAACCTCTCCTCCCGAGCTAGGGTTTTCTGAGCTTCTTGTCACTTTTATTGGTGTATACTCTTGTTAATATGGGAGCTTATATTGACGTGTTGGGCGTTGCGTGAGACCACGTCCATGGGAATTGGTTCTGGTGCATCTTTAGTATTTCAGAGTGGTAAATCGATGCCTGAAATCGCTACACCATTCTCTCCATGGTCCTCAGGACCGTTGTTTTCATGTGCATTCACTGAGTTAGACATTTTGACCTGAAAACAAAGATTCTTGGACAAGAATAAGTGTGAAGGATAACTTGCGTTATTTAGTAAACTAGCATGAAAATAATCACTATTATTTTTAACTCCACGGTGGGCGCTAAACTATTTACCTTGAAATTGGTAATTACAATTAGATTTGATTTTGTGGTTCTAAAAATATGTGATTATTTTATGCTAGTTGTTAGGCAGTGGATGCTAAGCGTGAGACTAGAAATTAAGGTAAGAGATTGAAGATAGTATGTTGTGCAAACCGAGTGGCCGACAATCGGCGTCTCGACCTATCCTATGCCGGGCCTCGAGGTTAAGCTGATGAGATCGACCAGAGATGGCCGATGAAGGACTAACAGTTCTAAGAGCTTTGATGAGGGCTCGATGTGATCAACGATAATTAATAAATGAAGAAGAATCAATGAAACGCAATAAATGTAAGCAATGTAATAAATATAAGCAATAAAATCAAGGGATAATATGTTTAAGTTAGAGAGCAGGGAATGTTCTTGTTCTTCACATAAATTGAAATGTACAGACTATAATATGAAAATCAAGTAAAAATCACTTACTGTCTTGCCTTTTGTGAAAATCCACTTCAAAAGTCGTCTCTCTCCAAGTCTAGGGCTCAAAATATAAAATAATGGGTCTATGTCCCGAAATCAAACTCGTATCCGCGAAGCACAACCCAGATCGAGCCACAAAATACTCATCGTAAACATGAGTCGTCGCTCACGAACACGATGCACTGCAAACCCCAAGCCTACCCGAATATGGTCTTACACATGCGAATGCGAAGGCTTTTCCCTCAACCTGACGTTATTTTACACGAACACGATTCCTTGCTTGCGAACGCAAAGGCCACTACTTACAAAGCTTCGCCAATGCGACATACCAATCTCGAAAACGAATAACAAAAATTTAAGTTCCCCAACATAAGCCTTTATGACCGTGAGACATGATCTGCGTTCGAGAAGCACACCATATACCAGCAGTCTTTAACAATCCAACCAAGCTCAAATGATTCGAAATCTGTCTGAAACACTCTGGAGCCCCTTGATACCCTGTCCAACCATACTAGCCATCCCCACAACATAACACGGACCTACTCAAGGTCTGAAATCCCACCTAGTAAAATCAAAATTATAAATCGCACCTCAATTCAAGCTTAATGAAGTAATCAACTTCAACTTTCAAAAATCACAACGAATCACGTTTAACCAACTCTAAATGACCCCAAATTTTGTACACAAGACTTAAAGGAAATAACTAACCATTTCCAAGTCCTAGAACCACAATCCGATCCAAATAGCCACATAGTCAACTCTGGTCAAACCTATGAACTTTCCAAACCTTCAAATTTCCAATTTTCATCAATTAGAGCCAAATCAACCTAGGAACCTCCAAATCAAATTTCAGACATACGCCTATGCCCAAAATAATCATACAAACCTACTCGAGCCATCAACTTACAAATCCGAGATCATTTACAAAAAAGTGAAACCTCGGTCAACTCTTATAATTTAAGCTTCCAACCATGGAACTAAGTATTCTGAGGAGCGCGACCGGCGCTCAACTGAGTAAACCTTATCGAGCAAGCCTGTTAGGTCTCATTCTACCCAAACTAACTCATGAATAAATAGGAGATGGACTCCATTAACCAAATTCTAAAAACATATCAATAACGATTTCCATTTCATTTTCATTAGCAACTTCAATAGCCATAATAAAGGTATTACAAGTTTTATACATCATTGCCAGACATCAATATTTCTATTTTAAATTCCCATGGCCGACACTACCCACAACCTATCTACGGAGCCTCTAAATACAATTGAAGAATAATGTGAAAATGTCGGCAATAAAGCTCCGGCTATACCTTACACAAATACCAATATAAACTCTGGAGGAAAGGCGGCATGAGCCATGTAGGGCCCCGAGAGGAAAGGGGCTCACCAATACAGTTGATGGAAAGTGGAGGAGGTGCTAGTGTCGGTGGACTGGAGTACCTGCTATAGAACCACATACAATCATAACACGAATGTAGCGCCCCCGACAAAAGGGACGTCAGTAAATTTGAATTGTAACAGACATCAATAGAATCAACGATCAAATGTACGTGAAAGAAACAATCAAAGCCAAACAAGTTTTACAATCTGTGCTTTACCCCTTCAACATTATCACATCAATGAATTCATAAATTTCTCATATTTTCATTTCAACAGTGATTTCGATCACTTCCACCCTTATTACCTCGGCCACCCTTACCACCACAACCCACACCTTATTACTTCGTGTTGCGGCGCGCAACCCCATCCTAACGAACAATCACAATGCACAAACAACACACAACAACAACAATTCACAAGAACAACAACAACAATTCTCAAAGAACAACCACAACAATTCATAAGAATTTTCGTAGCCATCAATACCATTTCATCATATTCAACAACTCATATGCAATTTAAGTCACCACAATAATTACCCACAACAAGCCAAATATGTTATTACCACAATTGTTCCAAGTGCATCATTTACAATTTCCTTCCATCATTTGTTTCTCTGTTCTTACCACATAACACTTTCACAATCACACACCCATATTTGGTTTGTTTCAATTTACTTGCACCATCATATCGTAAGACTTAACCAACAATGTTCAAGGCACATAAATCACAAGAATTCACAAATAGTTCACATAAGTAAACACATACTTCCATGTCGACATCCTCAAGATTTTACAAGCTTTACACATACCAAGATAGGCACATCAAATCACTTCTCACAATCACATATAACTTGGTGGTATGAAAATCAACTAAGGTAATCAATTCACATATTTTCATGCAAGTACACATACCGTATGCTCGTCACAACAACAGGGATTCTACAAGAGTTAAAGTTAGCCATACATACCTTTCTTTAGCTTTCCTTTAATTACTACGATATTTCGGAAATTCTAGCAACTTCAATCTATTTTGGGACATAGCAAAATTGAACACAAATTAGGAAGATATTCATAATTCTAGCTCATTTGAGCGTTTTATCAAATACTAGTTGAGCATCCTGATTTCAAATCCCCTTTTCAAGATTTTCTTCATTCCCTAACCCAATCTTTACTTATATATGTTAAACGATCTTCCCATAAACCTAAGTTGTACATGCATGTATACATAATAGAATTACACCCAATAATCATACCTCAATACCCCATCTTATACTCCAAAGTCGAAATTAAAACCTAGGGTATAGAATCTTACCTCTTGGATGAAGAACTTGTGATTGGGTTCTTTGATTCTTGAAGATTGATGCAAGGTTTGGATGATATAAATGTTGGGTTCCTCCTTCTCTCTCTAAAATGATCTCACCTCTCTCTAAAATTAGTAGAAAATGACCCTTAATGAAGCCCCAAAGGCTATATATTAAAATGGGGTTGGGTTATAAAAATTAGACAATTAACCCTCTGATGTCAAGTATGCTACCACAGAATGGGTATGCGGGCTCATTTTGCGACCATTCTGCGATCGCGAAATGGTTATGCGGTCCGCATATTTAAATCTGAGATCGCAGATTTCACGCAGAATCGCATTCTTTCCAGCTTATGGTAATTTCATCATAACGTTATGTAGGAATGTCCAAATGAGTAACGGTTTGAAGCGTTGGAAACTAGACTCGAAGACCTTTCATTTTATAGGTTATACATCACCTAAAACCTTATAGATATTTAGATATGATCATTCAAAGTATGAACTAGTGCAAGATCATTAGGAATTTTAGCATATTATGGACTTTTCCAATTTTTCTTAGACTTAGGCCTTTCCTTGGACCCCAAATTACTTACCATAAGACTTATACACATATTTACAAAAATCTAATGGATTTACACCACATTAATT
>MU732103.1:182771-212438 GCA_026770625.1 Nicotiana glauca
GGCCCATCGGCCTCATTCTCGCTACCCTCGGCATCGGACAAAAGTGCATTAGCGCCACATTCGTCTGCCTTCGCCCACTTCACCTCTCCTGGGAGGTCAAAGCCCCTAGCACGGATCTCCTCGAGGATTTTTGTTCAAGACTTACACCGAGCATATTCCTTGCTCCTGTCCTCGCAGTCGAGAACATTTCTCAGCTCAGCTTGAGCATCAGCGCATCCTTCAAATAGACCGCCACCTTCTGGTCAGCCATGATTCGGCTCATTACGGCATCAGCCCAGGTATCCACAACATCAACCTTTATCTTCAAAAGCTCAAACTCGAGCTTTATAATCATATCTATTCAAACCAAGCTATTATCATTAGCTAAGCAAAGTTGAATCTCAAACGCAGAGTCTTTACCCAAAGCACCCTTCTCCGTTGAAGCTTGAGCATTCGTTTTAGCCTTTAACTCATCATACTCGCACTTGGCTCAACCAACTTCATTCTGAAGGTGCTCCAGGTCCTCTGTCTTTTTCTACAACTGAAATAAATGAATCATTACCCTAAGGAGCTAGAAGAAAGAACACATAATTTCTTAGAACAAAAACTACCTACTCCTTTAAATAGCTCTCATAATTCAAGCTCTCACTCGCCTTATACCGTAATTATGCCACCTCGACTTCCCTTTCATCGCAAAGTAGCTTAAGGGATTTCTTCTTATCCAGAGCTTTCTACAACCTGGCCTCATAGCAAAGCAACTCGAACTTAAGCCTGTCAAAATCCTACAAAAGAAAACTTAATAAGGAAGGGAAGGCGTGAAACTCGAAAGGCTTGTGCCAAAACTCACTGCAGAGTGAAGCCAGTGGGCTTCCTCGAAGGTCGAGCACATATCTCCTAGACTAGCTCCCTCAACTCCAAAAGAGTCGACCCCGGTCAAGGCACGATCACTCGGTGTATATGATCCTAGGTTTCGAGTATCCCTCGAAGTACCTCCAATGGAAAGAGAAGACCGAAGCGAGGGAGAAGCCGCCTTTCCAAAGCTAGAAATTACGGGCGCGGCAAGCTCACTCAATACTTCCACTCTGGGCCCCTGGTACAAGTTCGCTTTGCTTTGAGCACCGTCGCCCTGTAAAGGTATCTCTTTCTTATTATTATCAATCTTTAGCCCAGAAGCTAGCAACCCTTCTCCCTCTCCAAGGGGGAACGGCCTCACCTCAGAAGGCTCCCCGATGCCTACAATAACAGGGTTAGTACGCATAAAGAGAAAGTGTTTTTCCAACTAAAAAAAGAGAAGGGAACAAATCGCACAGCACATACCATGATGTTTTACCTCTCATCTGCCCGACAAACCTTGCCACTTACGCTCATCGCAGGTCGAGTCGCTAACTCCTGAGCTCAATATAGCAGATCAGGGACATCGCACAACATCCATGAAATTGCTACAGAAGAGCGAAAGAAGGCACATTTACGTAACACTCCTTTACCATAATTAAAAAACTTCAAAGGCACGAGCGAAACACTTACGTGTATAATTCCATTCCTCAGGGAATAGCATAAATTCCATAAGGATAATATCAACAATTCGTACTCGGACGAATCGACTCATCCACTCCTGATCTCTGTCTTCTTCATCATAACAAAAGGCGTGGTCGACCGGTATCGTAAGGTTAATAGACCTCGATTGTGGAAAGGTCGGTACAACCTGATAAGATAACTGAGCATGAATTTAAGCATTGCCTTCTGTGCAAAGAACCTCATCATCAATGCTATCCCCCAAAATGATGGGTGGATTTGCGCCAAGGTAATGTGATACTTTCGACATAAGTCAAATACAACCATATCAAGGGGGCAGCATGAAAGGATACGTGCACATGTTCAAAAAACCCTCAGCACAGTTCGTGATGCTCTCATTCGGGGAAGATATCAACATTACTACCTTTTCCCCCCATCCACAGTCTTTCCTCACCAACTCAAGGTATGATCCCGTTAATCCTGAGAATTGGGGTACTTTTCTGATAAGAAGTCCCCCTCCCCAAAGAAAAATGCCCCGAGTCAGGCCCATTTGGAATCAGCGACACTCCGCCAATAAGACGAGAACCAGAGGCAGAACTCTCTCCTCCCTGCCAAACGTATCCCGATGTAGCAGTCATGACTATAGCAAAATTAGAGAACTGGAGCAGGAATTTGGGCAAGTACATTAATACAGAAATAATGGAAGGCCTAATGCAGGAAAAAATGGTAACTGCTAAGAATGGAGGAATATCCAAAAGAGTGGAGACAACCCTATATATAGAAAAAGCGGCGACGATCTACTTGCCTCGATGGACGATTAAAAATACTGGCCAAAATCACCTTGAGAAGATTTGTCGGCGGGATCGCCTCGATCATTTTATAACTGCATCATATGCTCGAAAACACCATACGACATTTTGAGGTTGAAGACCCCGCATCAAACAAGTCCCGATATGGTGCCCGATCTCAAGGAACTTCATCAAAACAAAGATAGACTCCAAGAAGCCATTGCCATCATTGTAAGTCCCGAGATGGTACCTAATATCGAGGACCTCCACCAAAAGAAAATAGGCTCCAAGAAGCCATTGCCATCATTGTAAGTTCCGAGATGGTACCCGATCTCGAGGACCTCCATCAAAAGAAGATAGGCTCCAGAAATCCATTGCCACCATTGCAAGTCCCGAGATGGTACCCTATCTCGAGGACCTCTCTCGAGAAGAAATTAATCTCTAAAAAGAGACGCTCGTATATAAGCTTAACCTCAGGGTGGCATCCTACTTCGAGAATTACAGGTATTGCGAGTACGGATCATCTACCATTTCTCCGGACCTCGAACTTCCTAAGCTCGAGTTAACTCTCTCTCAAAATCTATTGATAGAGCCTTAGGGCTATCTTTCGTCTTCAGATCAAGCTATCTCTATTCTCTGAAACTCGATAAAAACTCCCCCTCAAGGGGTATCGCGGGATTTAAAAGAACTAAGTTTCATTCCGAAGATTAGAAGCCTTACTCTTATTAAACTCGGAGCCAGGGGTCCCGACGATCCAACCCGGGCTCGGTCCGAGGGACAGCAAAATATTCCATAGAGAATCGGGTTAATCGGTCAAGAGCAAGAGAACTTCTTGCACTCGGGCTCGATATTTGCACCAATCGGTGGAGTCATGCACTCAGATTATTCACAAGCGTAGATAAAGGAAAATATAGCATACATCATAAACAAAGTGAAGGAACATCTTTGTATTCATAAAAATTTGGTTACAAAAGCCCAGGAAGGGTCCTTACATATGATTACAAAAGCCCACGAGGGGTACCTACACAGAAAAAAAGAAGTAGAAAGGTGCATATCTAATTAAAGCCAAGAGCCTAGCCTATTCTCAGGGGAGTATACTCCGTGGCAGTATCTTCGAGCGCCATCCCTTCGGGGTCGCATCTCCATATTCCCAAAGCAGTATCTTCAAGGGAGAAGATGAATAAGTGGAAAGTGGTGGAGAAGAGGAAAGTGACGTAGAAGAAGCAGAAAAGAATAAAGAAATGGTTGGGTGAAAAATCTGGCTAGTATGGATTTCGGTAGTACTGCTATTGTAAAGCCACTTCTTGAGACGTTACACCGGTGTGGGATGCAACATTTAGTATATAGTACCACCTCACTCCATGGAAAGAAAAATGAGTGAGGCATCGTACCAGGTAGTTAGGGGAGGTGAGCAGCGGAGTAAATCTGAAGACCCCCCTGAGCAGCAGTGTAGAGTCAAAAAATCTTCCAAAGTCGAGAGAAATCGGCCCTCCACCTCATCGCCTCGAGCCAACGATGACAGCAGTAACAACAAAAACAACAACAACAACGATAAGATAGTGTAATCTCCCTCTGCAAGGAAAAGCCCAGAAAAAAGTCCATGGCATAGCTGATGGGAATGCCACCATGTAACCTGAAGGTCATGGGCCTCAAACATGGTGGATAACAATGGATGAGGATGGTGAGAAGAGAAGGATGTATAGATATTGGAAGACACTTAAAGAAAAAGTTGATTCCAAGAGGATCCCATTTTTATCTTTAAAAGACGTATTGGCAGGCGCATCTAATACATCCCTAGGACCTGAACCGGTTGTGACATTATTGATTTGAATAATAAGAAATGGTAATGCTATAAATGATTCTAGAAATAAGAAACGACGGGACGTCTCGGTTATCACAGAGGCTTGCATCATCAGTATGACATCATCATGGGAAATTCGAAAAGATGGTTATCAAGGTCGTTTCTTATCGTTCTACTCTAAGAAATGCAGGGACTATCTATATACGGTAAAATTAGAGGGTCCAATTTTCTATTGTTACGACATCTCGAAGGCTCAAAACCACGGTCGAGTTTCATCCCTCGAGGGCCATCAATGCTCGACCTCAGAGCAGTACGGACCAACGGTTACAGGGAGAGTGTGGGAGTTCCCAAGGCATGCAACTAGAGCCGACAAAGTTTATTAGAATAGTCTAAGCCCGCATCATGGCATTAACTAGCTGTACCAACCCCATATCTTTATAATCAATGCATTTTGTACTATGTTGGGATTTCCCCTCATATATAAAAGGGATCCTTGTTTTTTCTAAATGTCTGTTGCTCCATACTAAGTACACAAGATCATTCTCTCTGCTCTCTAACACATTCTCTTGATTTCATTGTTCCATTTATTGCTTATATTTATCGTGCATCCTTTATTGCTTATTATTGGCCATAAATAGCCGCCATTGATTTTATCCCAACTGTTAGTCTCTATCGGCCGCCCTCGGCAGACATTGGACTCGGCCCCAAGGCCTCTAATAGGCAAGCTCGAGGCCCGAATTATTGATCATTCAGTTTGGCTATCACCTTGCTGCCAAGATCTTATCTCGTTTCTAAGTCTTTCACATAGTATCAACTACTCAAACAAATAGCATAAAAATAGATCACGTATTTTTAGAATCCCATCAACAAATTTAATTGTTATTCCCATTTTCATAGTAAACAATCACCACACTCAAACCAACCTTTATGAGGACGCGACTACTGAAACTGAGTCTGACCAGATGACAAGAATAACCGTTGTAGGCACCTCGTGTAGGAGGTGAACTAAAAGATGGCGGTCCAATATGAGAACTGAGGCCCTTGAATAGTTGGAAAACTTCGAGTACCTGAAGTGAAAACTGAACTGGTCTACTGATGAACAATCTGCCATGACAAGCTAATACTACTGAGTAGGTACTTACTAAACACCCCAAAATCTTGAGGCATCTTGGACTCCCTATCATCTCTCTCATGGAAATGGATACAATCCAACCTCCTAGAGATCTCCACAACCTGCTGAAATGGAGTATCAGTCTCCAACTCACGCGCCAACCCAAATTTGAGACCGTAACCAAGTCCCTTAATAAATGTGTGGATTCTCTCAATAATAGCAGAAACCAAAGCAGGTTTATGACAAGCTAACTCACTTAATCTCATAGCATAGTTAGACATCTCAGAGTCCCCGAGTAGTGCAACTACTCGAACTCCACGCATAACGTATTTGTAAGGGTCTGTGGAACATACTCCCTCAAAAGTAAATCAGTAAACTAAGCCCAAGTGAGTGGCACTGGATCAACTAGAATACTCTCCTCAAAAGCATGCCATAATCTATATGCCGACCCCGTCAGCTGTAAGGTAGTAAAGTCGACTCTACTCACCTCCACAATACCAATAGCGCGAAGAATACGGTTGCACTATTATAGAAAAACCTGTGCATTCTCAGAAACTGCACCACTGATAGTAGGAGGAGAATATCTTTTGAAACTCTCTAACCTCTTTTACTCCTCCTCTGATGCTAAAAGCATGACCTCAAGCCGAACCGCAGTCATGGGCTTTACCGGCATAGAGCCCAAACCTTGATCAACATGAGCCCGTTGTTCAGGAGTATGAGCAGTAGGAGTCTGAGATCCTCCCCCAGCCTGAGAGGTAACTGGTGCGACTGGGATCAATCCGACCTCGGCAAGATCGAATATGCCCAAAAAATGTGCCAAGGTCTCATGCAGTCTAGGGGTAGCGACATGTGTCTTAGGTGCCTGCTCCCCAATCAAAGCTAATATTGGGTCCTCAGTTGTTGCTTTGGCAGGTGCTTTAGCTGTAGCACGTGCCCTTCCTTGGCCTCTACCTCAACCTCTGCCCTGCTCTCTAGCAACACTTGCATAGGGGATGACATCATCAGAAACTAAAGGTCGTGTTCGCACCATCTATGAAAAAATAAAAAGACAAAGGCTCAAATTCCGAAATCAATAAATTTGCACGATAAGGAATGAAAGAAATGGAATTTCCTAATAGTTATGTAGCCTATCACAGATAAGTACATACATCTCTGCACCGTTCCACAAGACTCTGTTAAACATGATTATGACTCGTAGTACCTAGGAACCTAGAGCTCCGATAATAACTTGTCACAACCCAAAATTCCACCTTGAGGATCATGATGGAACCTAGTCTTTAAGACTAGGTAAGACTAACACATGATGACAATAACAATAAATAAACATCTTAACTATTAAATAAAATAGAAGCCATCAATAGTCATACATCCCAAAAACCAGTAGTACGGAGTTATAAGCTCTACTGTGAGTTCAGTGGAAATCTCAAATACAATAGTATTTGAAAATAAAATAAACAGTAGCAAATGATTATTAGAAGGTGATTCGGAGGCCTGCGAGGAACATGCAAGTATAACTTGAAGTCTCTGCAATGTTTGGATCAAATCACTACACTATCTAAGGTACCTGGGTCTGCACAACAATGTGTAGAAGCATAATATGAGTACACCATAAGTGGTATCCAGCAAGTATCAAGATTAACCTCGATGGAGTAATGACAATTCAAGTCAAGACACTCGCTGACATAAAACCTATGCACAATATTGATATATAACTAACAACAGAAAATAAAATTAGTGAATGACAACAAATAGTAAACAAATAATAACATGGAAAATTAACTAAATCAAGTAATACACAAAGTGAAGTTAATTAAGGAAGACAATGAAAATTTTAACTCATCAAGTCGTACCAATCAGAAGAATAAAAACAAGAATCACCCCCGATGTACCACACCTTACAATCACAAGTCACAATTCACCCTTATGTTGCTGCGTCAGCTTCACATTTTAACATATTTTTCCCAAAACAGCTTCATGTGCTTTATCCCTCTTATCTCGTTGTGTGTGCATCACAACAAAGCATTTCCCCTTACTAGCAACACACGCATAAGCCCCCTTATCTCACAGCATGCGCATTGATATACACACCACCCTTATGTTGCCGCGTGTGTATCTCATTCATATAACAGCAATCAACTGCATACTGCGTGCCCAAATGCCACCACATTTCTCAAATAAAATACCAATTCCACAAAAATACATAGCCCACGACTCAACAATAATGTGTACTAGAAATTCAACAACTATTCAAAACTATGAGAAGTAAATCACAATGAAATGTGCTTAATATAACAACTTCAATTCAAGGCATATTAATAGCCTAAGAGTCTGATATCGTCAATTACCACACATAAGCTAGTGCACACACTCCTTAATTCATGTACATATCTTTTCACATACCCAAGTAATGCAAATAGACCAAATCCCAAAAGGTATTTCCCCCACACAAAGTTAGGCAAGATACATACCTCAATTAGGCCAATTCAACCCTCAAATAACTTTTCCTTCAAAATTCACCTCCATTCGGCTAAAATATAACAAAAATGACTTAATATATCAAACAATGCAAGAGAAACCAATTTCTATTAATAGAGCTAAAATCTTTACATAATTACCAAAATTCAACAAAACTCAACCCCGAGCCCACTTGGTCAAAACCTGAGTCTAAGGGTAGGTCTTGACTATCCATAACCCCACGGGCCCATATATATATTTGGTTTCAAATTCGTGTCCAATTCGACTCTAAAATATCAAATTCTTATATTTCAAAAACATAGACAAAATCCCCAAAACTTTCTCTTGAAATCTCATGATTTAGATGCTAAATCTCATAAATAATCATGTTATATGATCAAAAGTTGATTAAAATCACTTACCCAATAGTCGTGTCAAAAAGGTTCCTCCAACTATCGCCTCTCAATGAGTCTAGGGCTCAAAAATGAGATAAATAAAGCTAAGTCCCGAAATATCAACCTTTTGTTCAGATGCAGATGTCGCAAATATGACCTAGAGTTCGCAAATGCGATACTGGCATTGCTTTTGCAATCCCTGTCAGCCCACACAGATGTCGCAATTACGACACAAGGCTTCGCAATTGTGATTGCAGCATCTACGCAAGTGTGACCTAACCAATACTAACAATGACTTATCGTATTTGTGACACCTAAACATCCCCTACCCTCTTCGCAATTGTGATAGTTACCGCACCAACACACCAGCAACCACAAACAAGTTCAAACTAATCTGAAACACGTCCAAAACTCACCAGAGCCCCTGGGGCTTCACAACAAGCATCTACAAAAGTCTAAAAATATCATACGAACTTTATCCCGTGCTAAAAACATCAAATTAAAATACAAAACAACGAACTGGACATAAAAAACATGAAAATTCACAATCAACTCAAGCACCACTAGAATCACAATCAAGCGTCTACTTCCTATCAAACAAACTCAGAATGACACCAAATTTTGTAGACAAGGTCCAAATGATAAAACGGACCTATTTCAAGTCCTTAAAACAAATTTGAACTCAATAGAAATAAAGTCAACCTACTGTCAAATTTAAGAATTTTTTAAACCTTCAAATTTCCAACTTCCGGCAAAACAATCCAAATCAACCTAGCAACCTTCATACCTAATTTCGAGCGTACGCCTAAGTCCAAAATCCATACAAACCTATTGGAATCGTCAAAATACCACTCCGGCGTCATTTTTACAAAAGCTACACCTCGGTCAATATTTCCAACATAAGCTTCAACTAAGAACTAATGGATCCAAATAATTCCAAAACCTCCCTAAAATAAAACCTACCATCCTCGCAAGTCATAAAACCTCAATTACACATACAGGAAGCTTCAAAAGGGGAAATGGCGCACAAAAACATAAAATGACTAGTCTGGTCGTCATATCTACACTAATACCGCGCCAAAACCAACACATAAAACATCAGAATATGTTGTGTATGGCCCCAAACACATGGGAAATAGCAACACTAGGGTGGCTACATGTAGAAACCCTTCTACAAAGCGATTATAGTTATCAGCCCTCAGCACATGAAAAATATCCAACACCGCCGGTGCAAAATCACCACAACTCGCTAGATCTCAACTAATATCGAGTTCTTAATATCGCGTATGAACAAAGAGGAGTGAACTAAAGATATAGGCTTCAAGCAGGGATAATGTCACACAATGAGGAATCAAGAAAGAGAAATTTTCCTAACATCTCATAGCTTGTCGGAGATAAGTGTAGGATGTCTCTATACCGATCCACAAGACTCTACTAGACCTATTCATGACTCGTGAGACCCTTAAAACCTAGAGCTCTTATACCAACTTATCACGACCCAAAATCTCACCAAAGGTTATGATGGTTCCTAAATCGTTCGCCAGGCAAGCCAACATAATAACAACCTCAAATCTAATTAGCCAAATCTTAAAGAAAATCTCAATATGATAAGAAACAAGAATATTCTCAACCTGATTACAAGGTAAAACTATCTGAGGCAGGGTCTAAACACAACCAAACTGCCAATACAATCCCAAAACTCGGTATCAATACAACATGAGCATCTAAAAAGAGGAACTAATATCAACTAAACAAATATTTTCTTGAAAAATAATACAAAGACAGAAATAGGTAAGTAGGGGAGGGGGACTCCATGTGCTACGGATCAGACTAAGTATAGCAGCTCACCACGATGTCTCCAATATGGTGCTCCAAATCAACTCAATGGTGCCCCCAATAACAATCTCATAACATTCACTAAAATATGCGAAAGAATAGTATAAGTATACCAAAGTCGATACCCAGTAAATATAAAGTCTAACCTCGAAGAAGTAGCGGTGAAACTGTGACATCGAGATACTTACAACACAAATATCAATAACAGAGCCTAGAACTAAAACTGTAAATATCCTGGTGATCAACAGTTATCAAAGAAGTCAAATAGATGAAATATATAAAGTATGTTTTTTCAATTTAAGAGATGGTATGCTTCAATAAACAGAGTCGAGTCTCCTCAGGTAGCACACACACACATATATATATATATATGATACATGCAACAATAAGAATTTAATAATTGATTCTAAACAAATCGAGGATGTCTATGCATGCTTAAGACTCTATCTATTTCCATGACCAATATAGTATCCATGTATCTTTGGTTCAAAATCCATGTATCCTAATACAAAATTCTTGTATTCTGATATGAAATAAATGTATCGATCCGATACACAATCCATGTATTGACCACACTCACTGAGCCCAAAGTATCATGGTTAATCACCTAACTCCGAAGAGATAGTACCAAATCCAAGCGCAAAAAGGATCTTAATAGGTCACTTATACTCAAATATTTGCTCATCATGTCTTGTGTCATAACTGTATTTCAACCACACGACCTTGCCTTTCGTACCACAATCTTAGTCTAATTCAATAAACCAAATATATTAAATATGCATGTGCCTAAGTAAAAATTGATAAAATATGCATAAAGAAATAATAATAATAATCATACGGATATGTTCTCGTGGAATTTCTATATGACTGCGGATGATTCAATCAATTCAACATATCAATAGCAAGCTCTAATGTCTTCATAAAATATCATGAACCAAAGTATGACCTTTAACATGAATAAGAAAGTGAATGTAGTCATATAAGTCAAACAAATCATAAAACAAATGAGCACATAATCAAACAAGGCATAAAGTATCTCAATTTACCCCATATATGATATAAGTTTGGTAAGTGCATATACGCTCACTACCACCCATATACACCACCCCAATATCATAAACACATAGAAACCAAGTTAAATTCTAGGGGTTTCCCTCTTAACGAGGTTAGCCAATATACATAGCTCTTCTTAGGATAGCGTCAACCTCAAATAGCATTAAAGCTCGCTATAGCCCTCCTATCACGCAATCCAAGCCAAATATCATCCAAGAAAGTCAAATAATATAATAGGAAGCATTTCCAAGTCAGAAAGTTTTGATCTTAGATGAATTCTAAAAAAGTTTCAACAAACGTCATCCCGAGTCCGCATGCCTGAAATTCAAAACCAATACAAATATACGATGAACCGTAACATACCAAATCAAAATATATGATTATTTTCCAAATTCAGGTCCAAGTTGTTGGTCAAAATCCCAAAATACACCCGCTTAAAGTGTAGATAAAACCCCCAAAATTCTTTTAAAAGTTCTATATTTTAGGTGTAAAAATCTATAAATATTCTTGAAATATAATCACAAATAGGTATAAATCACTTACCCTCTTGTTTTGCAAGGAAATGTCCATGAAAAAGTTCTTATCTCCAAGCCTAGGACTCAAAATATTAAGGAATGGATAAAAGTCCCAAAGACATCATAAATACTCTGCCCAGTAGTACCTATCGCGATCACGACACAACACGATCGTGATTCACAGGTAGGCAATGCCACTGAAACCTACTACGTGAATGCGGCCAACATCACATGAACGCGATGTCCAACTGGCCACACTACTACACGGTCGCGAGGGAACATATGAAAACACAGACCTCTATTACCCGACATCATCCAACGCTTCATGAACATAATAGCCAGCTCCTATAACACTCTGCGAACATGAGCCCTTCATTGTGAATGCGATGCATAAATCACCAATAGCCAAAACACTCTCGCAAACGCTAGCTCATCAAATGCACTAGAAGAATCAGGAATACAAACTCAATCAAAATGGTCTGAAACCACCCTGAATCACGCCCGAGCCCCAGAACTCCATTCATTCATACCAATGATCACGCCCAACTATGTCTTATAAGAAGGACAAAGCGGTCGCTGCAAATATATTCTAGTTAACAAGTCTGGAATCGAATCCCACGGAAAATTAACCTATCAATCACAGCTATTGAACTCATAAAAATTCACATATTCAACCTTCACAGATATTTGAGTAACAAATTGGGTGTTTATTAACTAAATATTACGTAATAAAAATGTGGTAATTAAGAACTAGTTATAAACAGGTTGTAAGCAAGAAGAGGAATGGTCTAAGGTTCTAATTTCCCCTCTTGTCGGAATCCTTTCCATTATGTTTGCTATAAATTTGCCTAATTCTTCCTTATCGATCATGAGCATTCTGACTGTCGTAACTCTTTCCCGAGTAATTACAACAATATACTAGACATATTCTCCAGAATTACGCTAGCTGGCCTTAGTTACAGCTCACTTAGATCGCACCCAAGATTTCGTTATCCCTAATCCCACATTTAAACCCTTCATACTGATCCCTCATATACGTCAAGAGTGGTATTGTTCAAATATTACGTAAATATGCACTCTCTCCCAAGTAATACATACTAAATAGGCACAGCTGATCGAGGGCCCTTCAATCAAAAGCAATCACAATATAGTTGAACAAACAATGAAAATACTATGACAAATCTATATTAACATAACAAGAAATTCATCCTCCAAGAGGTTCCATCAAAACCCTAGATTAGGATTTTAGCTATGCATAATTATTTTCACCATCATAACAATAGAATTCATCGTCAATGATAAAAACAAGAAGAAGAAAGGTAAAAACTCTATGCCGAATCTTCCTCCTTGCTTCTTGCCTGTTCTTGCCTTCAAAATCCCTTTAAAAACTTCTATATTTTCTTTTTGGGCGAGCTGGACTTCTTATAGGTTAAGGAAAGTCTTCCTAGAAATTACACAATTGACCCTGACTTTTTAGCTCCCATCAACCCATCTACGGCTACGGATCGGACCACAGTAGATTTGACGCAACTTCCGTCCACGGCTGCGGACCTAACCTCGGAGCTGGTCCTTCCTCCTCTTTCTCCTTTTCAACCATGTTATCTTCCTATTGGCCTTCCAAGCTCCATATTGACTCCAAAACACTCTTTTAGCTTCCTCCTAGCTCAGAATGGCTTCTACAAAGCATAAAACTCTTAATTAGAGCATTTTGTTATCTTTTACATTCAAACATTGATAAAGTGTGGCCAAATTAAAGTGTAAATATTATCTAAATGGAATGATTTTCGTCTACTATCTACACTCCACACTTAAACATTTGCTCGTCCTCGAGCAATCAAACCACACTCTATAGCAACCTAACTTCACTGAGCGACTTCCCTAACTCGTCACACCAAGAACATTTCACAAGAATTGAGCCCATTAGTGTAACATCTTCGCCTCAAGAGCAGACTCTCCCATGCCACACAATATTCCTAACTTTACTCACTTACTCTAATGTAGAGGTTAAAACTCACCTTTCCATTATGAATCAAGAGCCCTTTCATAACAAATGAAAGTGGTTTTGCACACAATAAAAGTTAAGAACAAGTAGGAACTCAAGATAGAAAGAATTCACTCACTCTCAGAAAGAACATTCATTAGCCACAAAAAATTGCACCATAGGCTTGCTCATAGTGTACTACTCCACTAATCAAGCTCATTCAGTCTAGGATCAATTAGGAATTCATTTGGTTTTAATATAGGTTGTCGGATAAGTCGGATACATTTAGGTATAAGAGTGACTACACCTCCCTAAGCACTTTAATACATACATTTTAACATTTATGACCCTACTTGTGTCAAACCAAACTCCACCTTTTCAGCATTGTGTGTTGCCCGATACTTCTCTAAGCACAATTCCATCAAGATTCACCATTTTTATATATATATATATTTTTTTTTTCTTTTTCCTTTCCAATTCAAGTGGTTCTTACTTATTAACATAGTGCACCTTTCTCCTTGTTTCACTAGTTCCACTCAAAAGCCAAATCAACCATCCCACACTTTAACTTTTACAAGGTTCATAATAATCCAAGTGCTCATGAGAAGTTAAAAGGTTCAAATAGATGATTATTTCAAACAAATGGGTAAGGCTTGTAATGTGGTTGCTAAAGAAACAAAGTTACAGGATCAAAGGGTTTAACTACGATACATAACAATTAGGTGGGTAAAATATATATATCTGCCTTAGCAAGAAACTCCTATATCACTTCCAAGACTGAACAAAGTACTATTTTGCTTTGCAAGTACACGGGGCAAGTTCTAGGCATCTAATGTAGTGCACAGAATGCAACAGTCCTCACACACACATGGCACATGACTCACTCCATATTGGATCATTGAAACACTCTAGTCAGAGTACTTAAGCTAAGTTAAGAAGATACAATTTAAGGCACTCTAATAAGAATCAACAACTGAGCCTAAGCATCACACCAAAGTATCTACTTTATCAAAAGCATAATGACGTTAAGAGATCCTCCTTCCATATCAGTCCCTAGCCCACAAGTACCATATTAAAAATTAAAAACTAACTAACCTGGTTCAAACAAAAACTCTTGGAAAAGAACCGCAGTCCAAAGAAAAACTAAAGGGTAATTGATACACTACCTATAAAAGAAAAGTAAGTGTGTGTGTGTATATATATTATATACCGACTTAGACCCTCAAGAAACCTATCAAGTGATATCCGTTGTCGGCACAAGTCAAAAATTTAAAACTTTCACACATTCACTCATTAAGACAACTAACCAAAGACCAAAATCGAACTAACCAAAGACTAGAGTCAAGCATAATCAAGCTACATTCCTATATATACACAACATACAAATGAAGTAGCCCCCACCTCATACTTAAAAAGATTTCATGTCCTCATGACATAAAATAGAAAGTAATGCGAGGCAAAATAACTTCCCTGGAAGATCAGTCTTGATCAGAGACAGTGCCGGGGTCTAAGTGACACGCCCTCCGTAGCGCATGCAACCAACCCATGATTTTCTTCTCTAATTTAGCATTTTGGGTGGCCAAGGCATCAACTCTAGTCCCCAAGTCTGTGACAGTAGTATGTAGCCCTGTCATTCCTACTCTAAGGCTGCCAGCAGTTTAATCTGACCGACGCCGAACAATCCCTCGGCTTCCGCAACATGCTCATGGGAGGGCGACTCAGTCCCTACTTCATCCTGCTCATCATCTCTCTCTTATGATGCCTTAGAATCATCACTATCAATTGAACTGGATGCCATCATCTCTTTCCCAATGGTCACTTTGGAATCCCGAAACATTGTTTCTTTCTTCACCTTGTTGTCCATAATAGGGTTCTCTGACACCCCTACAGCCCAACACAATCTAGTGACCAGAGATGGGAAGAAGAACCCATACCTCCTCGGTGTTGAACGGATGAACATCTCAGAGTAAATAACCCTGTCCACACCAAAATCGTGGCCATTCACGAAGCACTAGATCAAAGCAGCTCGCGGTCCATTGACTTCAGTCGTGTTCTAGAACGGTAGCAGCCGACTATTGATGATGTACAATCAACACTTACCTTCAAATGTGAGTGAGGCAGAGTGCAAATTCGATCCCTGTACAACCCACACTACCTCCTTCTCTAGTTTACAGATAGTTTGGAAAAATAGTTGTCAATTTATGGGTTCTTGCTCTTAAGTATCATTGTAAGAAATCTCCCCAGTAAATGCAGGCAAGAGTTACACTCTCTTGATGGATTCAGTCGTGGAACTAACCCTCTTTTGTTGTACAATGCAAATGTGATCCTCATGTTTGGAACAGTTAGCATAGAATTCCCTAACAAGCAACAAGTTACCGTGCTCCGGTTCCTCGAAGAAGATGCCAAGCCTGCGCCTAGTCAGATCCCTATATATATTGGGGCACTCAGCCTAGAGGGAACCCCTATCAACTCTCTTTTCTGGTACCGACTTTCTAATAGCCTTATAACTGAAGCGGTCTTGGGCAGCTCTGGAGACAAACCTGGTGCTATCAAACTGCCCTGAACTAGTGGATGCTCGTGCCCGGGACGAACCACATGTAGTGCGTCTCTTCTTTGAAGATCTCATTTTAAGTACATACATCCACCATTATCAAGTCACCAGAATAGGTGAATCACGGGCAGTTACTCAGACTTTACTCCCCCCGGGTCAAAATTTATACTAGAAAGTTCATTGTGGCAATTCCACAAACACCTTCTGTGCATATGCCTCCCAATGTACCTAAGGACCCAATTAAACTCCCATTCCTCACAACTCACAATATTTTACCAACCCAACAAACCTAATGTCCTCACATATCAACATATACCATCAAATACAACCTAGATAACAGTACCTAGATTTCTACTTTCTTACACCCACAATAGAAGAGAAAAAGAATGAAAAAAAATTGGGGAAAAAAAATAAAACAAAAGAAAATAATAGAAGAGAGTAGAAGCATGTACTTACTAGAGAATCTTGTGAGAACTGGAGCTTAAAGAGTGGGTGAGTAGAGAGGAGGGAGAAGAGAAGAGGATTTGGTAAAGATGGGGGAAGGGTTGCGTTAGGTGTTAAGAATTTGGAGAAGGGGGAGGGTTTATTTTGTTTTTTTGATGTTGTTTATGGTTTGGGGGGAACAAACGAATGGGAGATGTGGATGAACGGGGTGTGCTAATTAAAGAAAAAAAATAATTAAAAAAGGGGGAAGGAGGGGAAGAAAATAAAAAAAAATTAAAATTTTAAAAATGAACGACACCAAGTCCACGGCCGAATCCGTGGTCAGATCTGCAACCGCAGACAGAAGTTTTGCAAGATCTGCGATTGATACGCGGTTAGATCTGCGGTCGCAGATTAGGCGTCCAAGATTCTTTTTACTTTTTTGTATTTTTGCCTACCTCTGGGATACTTTCGTCACCCCGAGTCCTTCCGCTATGCATGCTTTCGTTCCTGCTCCTTAATAGACCGATCAAAGTGGAAAACAAATTGATGGGTTGCCTCCCAATAAGAGCCTGATTTAACATCGCGGTATGAAGAATACAACAAATCAATGGGTTGCCTCCGATGAAGCGCCTAATTGAACGTTGTGGCACGACACAGAAAAGCGTATTTAAAGTACGCTCAACTTTGGAGGCTCGATCAAATGAGTAACTGACACTTACTTTGCTTCCTCCATGCCCACATAATGTTTTAATCTATTCCCATTGACTCTAAACATGTGAGAGTCATTACTCGCAGCAATCTCTACGGCACCCGTAGGGTGAATTTCCACCACACGAAAAGGCCCTGATCATTGTGATTTCAATTTTCCCAGAAATAACCTCAGACGTGAGTTTTATAGCAATACTGTATCTCCAAGTTTAAAATTCTGCTCAATAATATTCCTATCATGTATCATCTTCATTCTCTCCTTGTATAATGTTGTGCTCTCAAAAGCATGATATCTAAACTCATCAAGCTCGTGTAACTCTGTTACTCTACTTGTACTTGTACCTTCACTATCAATATTCAACTGTCTCAATGCCCACCAAGCTCTATGCTCCAACTCTACTAGTAAATGACACGCCTTCCCAAACATCAACTTGTATGACAACATGCCAATCGGAGTTTTAAAAGCGGTTCGATACGCCCAAAATGCATCATCTAACTTCATTGCCCAATCTGTTCTAGTAGCATTCACAGTCTTAGTCAGCACACTCTTTATTTCTCTATTCGAGACTTCCACTTGACCTCTTGTTTGTGGATGATGTGGGTGGCCACCTTGTGGCGTACATCATACTTCTCCAACAACTTTGCAAAGGCTTGATTACAAAAGTGAGTGCCTCTGTCACTAATTATTGCCCTTGGGGTGCCAAATCGGGTGAATATGTTCTTTCTCAAAAAATCAATTACCCCCTTTGCTTCATTTGTAGCGAGTGATGTAGCTTCCACCCATTTGGACACATAGTCCACAGCGATGAGTATGTACTTGTTGCCATATGAGCTGACGAAAGGCCTTATGAAGTCGATCCCCCATACATCAAACACTTCTACCTCCTAAATTGGGTTCATGGGAATCTCATGTCTGCGTGAAATATTGCCAGTTTGTTGGCATTCATCACAATCCGTTATCCATAGATGTGCATCTTTGAAGAGTGTTGGCTAGTAAAAGCTCGACTCCAAGACTTTCACAGTTGTTCTTACTCCCCCTAAGTGCCCACCATATGGTGACGCATGACATTCCTACAAAATATAAGACTGGTTTACCTCGGGGATACATCTCTGGAGCATGTTATCAACACAAATCCTAAACAGATAAGGCTCATCCAAATAATACATGCGACAATCACGAAAGAACTTTTTCTTTTGAATAGATAAAAGGTCATAAGGAACAATACCGCTCGACAGGTAGTTTTCAATGTCTGTATACCATGGTGTTTTCTCGAGACTCGTGGCTAGCAGTTGTTCATATGAAAAATTTTCCAGAATCTCTTCTACCTCAACCTTCCTTCCAGCTCCTTCCAGCCTTGATAAATGATCAACTACTTGGTTATCTGTTCCCTTTCGGTCGCGGATCTCCAAATCAAATTCTTGCAGCAGTAGTACCAATTGAATCAGGTGTGGGTTTGACTTGTTCTTCTCGATCAAGTCCCTCAGAGCAGCATGGTCAGTATAAACAATTACCTTCAAGCCTATCATGTATGACCTGAACTTGTCAAATGCGAACACCACTGCCAACATCTCCTTCTCCTTCACAGTGTAATTTAGTTGGGCTTCATTCAGGTTCTACTTGCATAGTATATTGGATGCATGATCTCATCTTTTCGCTGCCCAAGAACCGCTCCCACATCATAGTCACTCGCATCACACATCAGCTCAAATGGTTTCTCCCGGTCGGGCATAACTATGATAGGTGTTGTTACCAATCCCTTATTTATTTCCTCAAAAGCTACGCTACATTCATCAGAAAATACAAAAGGGTGATCTTTTTTGAGCAATTTACATAAGGGGTTAGCAATTTTAGAAAAATCCTTTATAAATCTCCTATAGAAATCGGTGTGCCCAAGAAAACTTCTGATTTCTTTGACGGAGGTGGGTGGTGGAAGATTTTCTATCACATCAACCTTTGCCCGATCCACCTCAATACTTTATTTAACACTAGGTGCCCCAAGACTATACCTTCCTATACCGTGAAATGATATTTTTCCCAGTTGAGTACTAGATTAGTCTCGATACACCTTCTTAAAACTCTTCTCAAGTTCACAAGGTAATCATCGAATGAGTTCCCCACCACTGAGAAGTCATCCATGAAAACCTCCATTATCTCATGCATCATATCTGTGAAGGTGGCCATCATGCACCTTTGGAATGTTGCGGGTGCGTTGCATAGGCCAACAGACATTTCCCAAAAAGCATAGATTCCATAAGGGCATGTGAACGATGTTTTCTCTCTATCCTCCCGGGCAATAGAAATCTTATTATACCTCAAGTACCCATCCAAAAAGCAAAAATGAGACCTCCCTGCCAATCTATCTTGCATATGATCAATGAATGGCAGTGGAAAATGGTCTTTCTAATCAATGAATGGTAGTGGGAAATGGTCCTTCCTGGTAGCCAAGTTCAACTTCCTATAATCCATACAGATTCGCCAACCTGTGACTATTCGTGTATAGATCAACTCGTTCTTCTCATTTTTCACTACCGTCATACCTCCCTTTTTAGGTACACACTGCACTGGGCTAACCCAGTTGCTGTTAGAGATGGGAATATGATTCCCACATCTAACCATTTAATCACTTCCTTTTATACCACTTCTTTAATGTTGGGGTTCAGCCTTCTTTGATGTTCTCTAGAAGGTTTGTGACCATCTTCTAGCAGAATCTTATGCATAAAGAAGGCTGAGCTGATCCCCTTAATGTTTGCAATGGTCCACCCAATTGCAGTCTTGCACTTTGCTTTGCCTGCACATCTAACAAACCAGCTGATATAATAACAAGTAAAGTTGAGTCAGGTCCTAAGAATGCATACCTGAGATTGGATGGCAGTGGCTTCAGTTCCAACTTTGGTGGCTCTTCTATTGATGCCTTAGCTGGAGGAGTTTTTCTTTCCTCTAAGTGCAAAGGTTCAAATTCATGCTCCCTTCTCCAAAAACCTTAGCTTTCAAGATCAAGTACCCACTCTGCCAAGTCTTCACCATTAGCTTCGTCTAAGTTCATGAGACAAACTGCTAGAGGGTTTTTATTATTCAAAGCATCATCTTCCTCCTCCAACACTACATCCACTGCATCTATTAGAGAGTAATTAGAAAATTTACTTGGTCTCCGGATAGATTTTTGCACATTGAATGTTATCTCTTCATCGTTTAATCTCATCTTGAGGTCTCCAGTTTCACAATCAATTAAGGCTCTCCTGCTGGCCAAGACTGGCCTTCCCAAAATTATGGGAATTTCCTCGTCAACCCGACAGTCCAGGATGACAAAATCTATTGGGAACACAAATTTCCCAACCTGTACCAATACATCATCTAGAATCGTAGAGGGCCTCTTTGCTGTTCGATCAGCCAACTGTAGTAACATAGACATGGGTCTAGGTCTTCTAATGCCTAGCCTTTTGTAGATATCCAGGGGAATAAGGTTTATGCTTGCTCCCAGATCACACATTGCCTTAGCAAATGCAAAGTTTCCTATTGTGCAATGAATTGTGAAACTCCTTAGGCCAGACAGCTATTTAGCTATGGGTCTCATTACAACCGCACTGCAGGTCTAAGTCAATGTAATCGTGGCCAAATCTTGAAAGTCAAACTTGCAGGACATCAAGTCCATGATTATTTTCGTATAACCAGGCATCTCCTTTAACGGATCAATCAAAGGAATGTTTAACTAAATTTTCTTCAACATCTCTAAGAATTTTTTGTATTGCTCATCTTTCTGATAATTGGCCAATCTCTATGGGAATGGTGTTGGAGGTCGCTTCTTCACTGTGATTTGATTTTTCTCTTTTTCAGGCACTTCTTCCACTGTCAGCTCCAGTGCAACCTCCGTCTCTTTCACAACTTCTTCTTTTTTTGTTGGTGTTCTCTTGTGACTAATGTACCATCACCACAG
Organism: Nicotiana glauca; assembly: GCA_026770625.1. NCBI lineage: Eukaryota > Viridiplantae > Streptophyta > Magnoliopsida > Solanales > Solanaceae > Nicotiana > Nicotiana glauca. The sequence goes on from MU732103.1 coordinate 203,814, forward strand.
TTAACCCTACTGAATTTTCTAGCTCAACCGGTACTGGCATTAGGGTCTCCGTTGGACTGCTTTCACTAATAATTTCTTGCTCTAGATCTAAGTCTCTACCATTTCGGAGACTCACTACCATCAGCTATTTGGGCCCTGCTCTTTTGGATTGATTTGGGTGTCTGCAGGTAACGTCCCAGGAGGACAATTATTTAGGGCCATGGAAATTTGTCCTAATTGGATATCAATATTATTTATCGCAAATTCATGTGAGTCTACTATGTCAGTTAGTTTTTTAGTGGACCCAACCACTTATTGCATCATTCCCTCAAGATTAGCAAACCCATCTTTATGTCTCACAATATGCTGTTGTGGAAGTTGTTGATAAGCCTGCTGCTGATTTTGCTTGTTGTACCCTTGTTGCCTTTGGTAAGGCATCATTTGACCCTGTGGTTGTATAGCCCCATGGTTATTGTTGTTATTGTACTGCTGCTGAGCTGGCCTATATTGTTGATTTTTCTGACACCAATTTTGACCACCTGGTCTCGGTCCCCTGTTGTCGGCCACATAATTCATGTTCTCCTGATATTGTTGGTTATCACCTTAAGCACTCCACGAGCAGACATATAGTTGGTTAATGCATGATGTACATAAACCCCCATTAGTTGCATCAACTATGTTTACCTACTGCTTCGGGCCTGATTCGTCAACCATTTTGGTGAGGATGCCCATTTGTGTCAGTAGAGTGGCCGTATTTTTAGCTGTAAAGTTAGACGGGTCTAGAGCCACTGAGTGAACCACAAGAGTGATTGGAGAATTTTTTGTTGTCCATCCTGAATTTTGTGCCATCTTGTCAAGTAGGATCTTGCTCTCTCTGAATGTTTTTCTAAAAAATGCTCCACCTGCTGAAACATCAACATTGGCTTTCCAGCTATCTGCCAAACCCATGTAAAATCTCTGCCCCAACATCCGCTCCGGAATACCATAATGTGGACACATAACCAGCTGACCCTTGAATCTCTCCCACGTTTCTTGTAGCGTCTCAGTTGATTTTTGTCTGAAGCTCAATATCTCATCAATTTGCTAAGCAGTCTTGTTGGGTGGATGAAATTTGTTCACAAACTGCTTGACTAATTCCTCCCAAGTAGTGATGGAGTTTATGGGGAGTGAACTAAGCCAAGTGTGAGCTACTCCTATCACTGAAAATGGAAACAACAACAAACGTATTGCTTCTGTTGTTACGTTGTGTTGCCTCTACATGGCACAGATTGACAGGAAATTCTTTAGATGCTGCTGAGGATCTTCAACGTACGACCCAGAGAACAGTCCCTTGTTCTGCAACAAATGTAGCACGTTATTTTTTATCTGGAATGAATATGCTTGTATCTGAGGGGCTATAATGGCAGTTGCTAAGTTGTCACATGTGGGTTGTGCCCAATCTATAATGCTGTTTCTGGCACAAGAGGCGACACACCTTGATCGTTTGGGTATTCACGTTGTCTCTATTATTTGGATGTTTGTCTTCCATGTCTGGTTCAATTTGTTTGATTGAGGTCTGTTGTCGTTTGCCTTTCCTGTTTGTACGATTCAATGCCTTCAATTTCTCAGAATCTGATAATGCTTCGAACAATTCACCATCTCTTGAGAAGTTTCCAGGCCTTCACCTGTAACAACCATGACTACAAATGTTAGAACTTCAATGGTAGTTTAAATTGAAGAAAATTGACTACACTAAAAAATTTTGCACTTCTTTTTTAACAGCAATGAATAACACTGTTAATTTCCCAGAAACGATGCCAAAAATTAATCACGCACAACTATGCCTTATAAAAAGAACAAAGCGATCACTGCAAATATATTCCAATTAACAATTTCGGAGTCGAATCCCACAGAGAAATAACCTATCAATCACAGCTATTGGACTAACAGAAATTCACATATTTAACCTTCAGAGATATTTAAGTAACAAATTGGGTGTTTATTAATTAAATATTACGTAGTAAAAATATGGTAATTAAGAACTAGCTACAAACGGGTTGTAAGCAAGAAGTTAAGGTTCTGATTTCCCCTCTTGTCGGAATCCTTTCCATTATGTTTGCTATAAATTTGCCTAATTCTTTCTTATCGATCATGAGCACTCTGACTGTCGTAACTCTCTCCCGAGTAATTACAACAATATACTAGACATATTCTCCAGAATTACGCTAGCTGGCCTTAGTTACAGCTCACTTAGATCGCACCCAAGATTTCGTTATCCCTAATCCCACATTTAAACCCTTCATACCGATCCATCATATACTATGGCAAATCTATATTAACATAACAAGAAATTCATCCTCCAAGAGGTTCCATCAAAACCCTAGATTAGGAGTTTAGCCATGCATAATCGTTTTTACCATCATAACAATAGAATTCATCATCAATGATAAAAACAAGAAGAAGAAAGGTAAAAACTCTATGCCGAATCTTGTGCCTTGCTTCTTGCATGTTCTTGCCTTCAAAATCTCTTCAAAAACCTCTATATTCTCTTTTTGGGCGAGCTGGACTTCTTATAGGTCAAAGAGAGTCATCCTAGAAATTACACAATTGACCTTGAATTTTTGGCTCCCATCAACCCATCCGCTGTCGCGTATTAGACAACGGATAGATCGTGGATTTGACACAACTTGTATCCACGGCCGCGAACCTGACTGCGGTGCTGGTCCTTGCTCTTATTTCTCCTTTTCAGCCGTATTATCTTCCTATTGGTCTTCATGCTCCATATTGACTCCAAAACACTCTTTTAGCTTCCTCCTAGCTTAGAGTGGCTCCTACGAAGCATAAAACTCTTAATTAGAGTAATTTGTTATCTTTTACATTCAAACATTGAAAAAGTACAGCCAAATTAGAATGTAAATATTATCAAAATTGCATAATTATCGTTTACTATCAACCAACAAGCCCATATACATTATACAAAGGTTCAAAACACCGCAAATAACATCAAAACCATGAATCGAATATCAAAATCATTCTCTTATGTTCTAAACATTTCAACTTTGCCAAACTCGTCCGACTCATACTTAGACATTTTGGATCAAAATCAAACTTTGCACACAAGTTTGACCGATTAAATAAACCTATGCAAGGTCTCAACACTACAATTTCAATCAGATAATACCAAAGTCAACTTCTATTCAAACTTATGAACTTTTCAATTCTCCAAATTACCATCTTTCAGTAAATAGTCAAAACCTTCTAGAATATCCAAAGTAGAATTCAAACATAGTCCCAAGTTTAAAATCAACATACGAATGTATTGAAATCATCAAATTTCGATGTAAAAGTCATTAACTCGAAAGTCAAACCTTAGTCAACTCTTCCAACTTAAGGCTTCCAAATAGAGAATCAATCACGAACCTCTGGAGCATCGAAATCAACCATATACGCAAGTCATAATACATCATATGAAACTACTCTAGGTCTCAACTACCGATGTTAAAACTCAAAACTACTCGTCGAATCATTACAGACTGACACTTAAAGACTTCGTTGTGTTCTGCCTTGCTTGGATTCACAACTTTTAAAGTCACCATCTCTATTTAGTCATTGCTGTTGTTTTCTTTCAAACAGTAATTTTAATTATGTCACAGACTGTTGCCTTGTTATCCAATTGTAGTTGCTTAAGATGTTGTACTATCAAATTCAAGGTTATTTTTATGTATTTTTGCACTTATGTTGATCTATTTATGATAATTCACGAGACTTTATTATACTTTATCTTCTCCCTTGGTTTAATATATTGTTGGATCGCCTAGCGGGTTAGTTTCAGTGTCATCATGATCTTGGTGAAATTTTGGATCATAACAATAGGAGGGCACATCCCAACAATATCTGTAGTATGAGAATTCATCATGAATTGAAAAGTTTTATGCTGACTTCCAGCTTACCGCAATTCTCCTTTATCCGGACTTGAGATCGGCTATGTGAGCAAGTTCACACGGGCAAAATTTAGTCCAAAACAGTGTAGGCTTAACCATGAAGCAAGTAAAACTATTGCTTTAGGCGGTGCCCATTTTCTAGAAACAATAGGCTCTATATATATATATATATATATATATATATATATATATATATATATATATATATATTGAAAAATATGGAGCACTATTCAGAAGAAAATTAGATTTTTCATATAAAAAGAACGCCAGCTTTTTAGCTCTGTGAATAAATGATCATTTGACTTAAAAATAGGGAAATATGAATAACTCTATAAATCACAACATACTGATGAGGAATGGATTTGATAAGGAATTTGTACTTCACTTTAGTTTTTTTTCCATTAGGAAACGTGTTAGAAATTTACATGCTCTTTCTTAGTTTATGCAAGCTACAATCTTTCATGTCACATATTTCATCAATTTACATAGTTTGTCTTATTCTTTCTTAATTAAATTTCTCTAAGATTACTATTTTGTTGTTCAAAACTTTCGATAATTTATGTTGCTTCTTTAACAACATAGTTAAAATCCACTTTCGGTACAATATATTGTGTCTCATTTTTTGTTCGTTCTCACAATTAAAGCTTCCGGGAAGTATTTGAAGCAGCAATACAAATTTAGAAGTAAGTCTTCAAACTTCTTGAATCAAAGTTCTTTCATTCTAACGTGTGTGAATATATATATATATATATATATATATATATATATATGTTCGTGGTTATTTAAAGAGAAGAGTTAAAATTTAATAAAATCCCAAAAGGAGTTCTTGATAAATTTAACAAACAATAGAAAAACTGAATAAGAAAATATAGGGGAGTATTTTTTAGATGAATAAGTAACTAACCTAGTTGAGCTAGATAATATTAAAATCAAAGAAGAAGAAGATTAAGATGGGTTGTATAAATAAAATCAAATGAAAAGGAATTATCAAAAGAAATCGACTATAAAAAATAATTAATAACAGCATCTCAAAAAGTTAAAAAAAAATAGATTTTAAATGAAAATTTCAATTAAAAGTTATTAAGGGTCTCCAAATAAACTTTGGCTCGGCTCCAAATGTTGTTGAGCCACCGGTCCTAAATTCAAATATAAGAGAAATATAGTGATAGATGAATGATCGATGTTAAAATAATTTAATTATGATAAACTATTTGATTAATGATATGCATCAGACAAATAACGTAGGTGTATATATATTACTCCAATTTTCTGCTCGGTTCGGTGTGAATTGTTTGTTATAGATTGATCAAAATATCGCCCTGATAAAGGTTGAAAGCATTACAAAAATATTTCCACGACAAAATTAGTGCACAGGATATGACTTCATTGTTAATTATGGACGTATTAAATGACAAATTTATAGTTCTTAATAAATTAATAAACAACAGTATTTTTGTGAAAACTTGTAAACATCGCTGTACTGGCGTAGAAGCAGGTGGGGTCTGGCCTCACAAGTGTGTGCATTAACTATTTAATGACGTTTGAGTTTTGACGTTTGAGCATTGACTTTAGTGGGTCTCTTTCTGTGACCTGGGACATGTCAAAAATGTCGGCACTGATTATGAACATGTGATTTTAAAAGTCAAATGAGTTAATCTTTTATCGTTATTTTTTCCTATGCGTTTTAAATATTTGACTGCTTAATTTATTTTAATTGATAGTATCTTTTATATAATTTTATTAAAGAATAAGACGACTAAATATTGAGAGAGTGACTTCTCACTATACCAACACTTAGGGAATCCACATCAAATTCCACCCAAACCCCCTGATAAAATTTCACCAACAATCAATCCTACTTCTCCTTACAAAGATAAATTAATTCAAGGGGAAATATTTTCTGTTGCTTCTCAATCAATCCCAGCATTCTCGTCTACTATTATGGATATTGAGTGATATGACTTGGAATCCACTTCAATGGAAGATGTGTGCCAAAACATGAGGCAAGTCATACTAAGTGAGCATGATAAAGAAAGAATGTACAATCCATGGAAGTACTCACTCATCATCAAACTCATAGGCAAATGGCTAGTTCACAATTACCTAAAGAGGAAAACTTAGAGCTATGGAACGTAGATGAAAACTATCCTCTAATAGACCTAGGGGAAGATTACTACACGGTTCAATTGAATAAACACGAAAGCGTGACTAGGATACTACATGACGGACCATGGTTCATGAATGGCTTTTTTCTATCGGTGCAAAAATGGGTCCCCAATTTTTTAGCAACAAAGGCATCTCAAAATTGCACTGTCGTTTGGGTGAGATTACTACAACTCCCAACATAATTTTAGGATGGGATTATCCTAACAAAAATTAAAAACTGTATTGGCAAATTGCTTAAAGTGGATGCATGTACATCAGGCACTTTGAGAGGGAGGTATGCGAGACTTTGTGTGAAATTGTCAATGGACCAGCCGGTTCAAACTTTTACCATGATTGGCCATCACAAACAGCCTATACTCTATGAAGGAGAAGGATTTTTGTGCAAAATATGTGGAAGGCTGGGGCACTCAAACAGAACCTACCCCCATAGGACTCAACCAAGTGGCCATAATGAGGGTCTAGTCACAAATGAGGCACCGCAACCTAAGGAAGCCACAACACAGGAGTAGATCACAGTCTCCTTTCCCAGGAAAGGCAAATCAAAAGTAGCCAATCATCCTATGAACAGGGCAAGTTCCTCTGTTGCACCAAGTACTAGTGTACGCATATTTGATGCATTATCAGGTAAGTTTTTAACTACGCAGCATATGAACTATGTTAATAATCAATTGCTTACTAATCCTAATTCAGCTTACCCTACAGCCCAATCAAACCAAAGTCGGGGGGTAAACTTTAGGAGCAAATGAGCTCACTGGAAAACCACGCATTGGCAATGCGGATGGTTTTTCTAACAACACATATGAGCCCATAGTTTTGGAAAATTTAATTAAAAATAATGATAAAAACAACCCTAATTGAATGGCAAGTTAAACACCGTCACTACTAGTATCAAAAACGTGTCACACCCCACAAATTCTAATAATTATCCAAAACTTTTGGCAAATAAAATTTGGTTCAAAATCCCTCAATAACCAACAAAAGTGGACAAGACATCATTAATACATCTACTAATAACTACACCGCTAACATTAACAACCAATCATACAAAGTTAAAAAAAACTACTAGAACTAACCATGCAAAATCCGCCCCTAATTCTAACTTAACTGTGAAACACATGGACATAGAAGACAGCCAAGTGGAGGAGGGCAAATCCATACAGGATTTGGATATAAATCATATGCAATCCCTCATCAATCCTACAAAAATAGAGCAAATTATTACAAAACCTACTATCCCAATATATTGTATCCCTCTTATATCACCTTAATCTACCAGTAATGCCGAGACCACCACTAACCTTGAGAAGGATATATCGGTTGATACAACTTATTCAACTCTAAAGGAATCCGAGAATGAACAATTTACCACCACTTCCTCCACAATTCCCGCCAAATCTAGTAATATATGCCCAACCTCCGAGCCCACCTAACCATGTACCCCAATCATAGGTGGAACTGGATCTCCAAGGACATGTCATCTTCTTCAACATGGAGATCAATGGTCAGGAGTCAATCCTGATCATTCAAAACACACACTTCCTTGAACAACTTATCTCGGAAGGGATGAGCCTAGCAATGAACAACTATATAAATTAAATGTGGATGAGCAACATCCTAAAAACCCTGGAACCTTCATTAAACCAAAATCTAGTTCACAACATGCAACAATATGAAATATACCCTACAACTCCAACCAACAGCTCCCACATCACCCACCTATCAACCTTCCCTTCTTCGTATCAGAGGACATGATGCTCTTGAACCCCATCTTCACACAGTGGACTCCACAACACATGCAAGACCAGCAACAAGGTCCACAACCAGAGCCAATGGAAGATCAAGCCCCAGCACAAAACATGCAGAATCATGAAGGTCTTCAGGAGGAAGAAGAGGAGGAGGAGGACGACTTAGCACTCTTGGGGGAGCCGGCAATAGCTTTTTCATACCAAAGCGAGGTAAAAATACTCATCTTTAAGGAAATTCTAGACAGGAAGTCTATCTTTAGCTGCCAACAACACTTTGCAACTGCTCCTTGTAAATCCGCCCTCCTCACGATTCCACATTAAGGAAACATGTGGTTACACAGGTTACCTCCATAAGGAGGAACACCAACGACATCCCAATAAACATCCATCCCATGCATCAAACCAATAATATTATACTTTGAAACGTGAGAGGAGAAAATAGTGATAACTTTAGGAGACACTTTCACGAGCTTACGGATACTCATAGGCCATGTTTAGTTGCTTTATTGGAAATAAAAATGGAAAGTCATATTTCTATCCTATAAGATTATCACTTTACTAACATGGTTGAGGTGCTTGCTATTGGTCAAGCAAAAGGTCTGGTGATACTGTGGAATAATGAAGTAGTAATGGTTAACAACTTCACTAGGAATGGACAATCAATTCATTCAATGATAGAAGGAAAGCCTAAAAAACTTACTTGGTTATTTTCTACTGTTTATGCTAGCAATGACATACTCATAGACATTTGTTATGGGATAACCTAAACTCAATATTTGATAGGTATAAGGGTCCACGTTTAATTTTGGGGGGGG